>JAJOZX010001537.1:295000-450000 GCA_023014485.1 Bathynomus jamesi | reverse complement strand
CAAACATAATAGCATCGTACCTTCGTGTACATTAGAATGAAATATTGTTTACATTTTTTTTATTTTTTGTTTGCAAATTTTTTTCAATTACTGAATTGAATTGACTTGCAAATTAAGAGAGAGAGTTTACAGAGAGTTTATAGATTTAGAGAGATACTTGAAGTAATTTTGAAGTCATATTTGGAAGTCAGTTTTCAAGTCAGAAGGTTGCACCAAGAGGGTCAACCAAACCCCAGAGGTTAATCGTCTCCACTTGATAAAGATCAAGTGCAGTCATTTTCCATTTTTAGTTAATTTCAAGTTAGTTTCAGAATACTTGATAAGAGGTCAAGTCAGAAGGTTGCGCCAAGACGGGCAACCGCCCCAGAGATTTATAGAAATACTTGATAGAGCTCAAGTCAGAGTTTTACTTGAAGTCAGAGAGTTTTACTTGAAGTCAGGGAGTTATATTCGAAGTCAAGAGTTATATTCGAAGTCAAGAGTTATATTCGAAGTCAAGAGTTATATTCGAAGTCAAGAGTTATATTCGAAGTCAGAGTTATATTCGAAGTCAGAGTTATATTCGAAGTCAGAGTTATATTCGAAGTCAGAGTTATTTGAAGTTAGAGAGTTCAAGTCAAAGTTAGTTTTCAAGTCGAAGTTTTCAATGCAGTCAATTGAATTCAACTTTTCCTTTGTAATTTAAGAGAATTTAATTTAAGAAAATGTAATTTAAGAATTTAATTCAACCTTTTTTTGTTGTAAAAGAGAATTAAATTCAACCTGAATTGACCGATTTGCGTCTTTAGTTTAATCTTTTTTCTTTGTTTGTAAGACGGAAATTCACTGATTTGTCTTTCCCTTTTCATGCATTGTTATGTATATAAATATATAGTTATGTAATTCATTAATTGTAACAAAACCGTTTTTACAAAAGTTTTTAACGAGTTTTATAATTATTTTGATTATATGATGACAGAAATAGCGTAACAATTAATCGATCATGTACCTAATTTATCCTGCTCTGTACGATCGGGAAATTTACCCGTATGACCGCACATACCCTAAATTTCAGTCATTTAATTTTTAATAAAACTTCTACGCAATAAAACAGATGTATTTGTCTATATGCAAACAAGTTTTCAGACTAAAATATCAAATAATTCAAAATTCTATCAACATTCAACGAAAGAGTATGATTTTTCTACTTAACCTGCAAAAATTATTAAACCTTTTTAATATTTTCTTTATTATATAAAAATAATTTTTAATGAAAAATTTACCTATAATTAGATTTTATAATAATTGACCTTGAGCTTAAAGGATTTTGTAATAATAATAATGAAATAATAATAATAATAATAATAATAATAATAATAACAATAATTGACTTAAACTTAAAAGATTTTATAACCCTAAATTATTATACATCATTTTTAAACTTTGTTAATTCAAAAAACATTCCAAATCCCTACACATTTGACCACAGGTCTATACATCATCCACTACGTAATTCGATTTGTACCTACAACATTCAATAAAAATGCATGTATGCACACTATATATACTATATATACAAACCTCATGCTAAAATCATTGGATATCACAATAAACTATTTCATTGCGCGTAATTTAATCTTAATCATTTTTGCTTACTATATATAAATTTTTGCTCATGCATTTATACAGTTAATTTAACAATCCTCTCAGCTAATCTGTCTCTCGAACTTATAAAATACACACTTTGTACCCAATAAACATAAATACACACTAGACCACAGGTCTATACATCATCCATTACGTAATTCTATTTTTACCTACACTAGTCAATAAAAATTAGCTTATACAGGGTGGGCCGTAAGTTTCCATACATAGGAAAAATTAAACGTTTGTTTTTATGTTTCAGATACCCTAAGAATATGCGTTTGACGTAAGATCTTGTTTACTGATGAAGCAAATTTTTACGTCAATGGAGAGGTTAATCGGCAAAACATACGTTATTGGAGTAATGCTAACCCTAACTGGCTGAGTCCGACGAAGATGCAAGGTGCCGGTAAAGTGATGGTGTGGGCCGGGATATGGGGTGACAGAATTATTGGACCAATTTTTGTCAGTGGAAATCTTAATGCCGAAAGGTATCTTAACATGTTGCAAGAAGAGATTTTCCATCCCTGCTAAACGAGGAAGGTAACTTCCCAGTTTACTTCCAGCAAGATGGAGCTCCACCTCATTATGGTCTTCACGTGCGTCGGTATTTGGATCAGCAGTTTCCGGATGCTTGGATTGGTCGGCGTGGTCCTGTGGAGTGGCCTCCCAGATCCCCAGATCTCACCCCCTTGATTTCTATCTTTGGGGGCACTTGAAGGCCATGGTGTATCAGGAAAAGATACGAGACATAAATCATCTAAAGGAACGTATCACCAACGCCATTACAAGCATAACGTCAACTGTGCTAATGCGTGTTCATCAACAGTGGGGAACACGTATTGAAATGTGTTTTCAAAACAATGGCAACCATGTAGAGCATATTATATAAATAAAAATGGTTGTCCATAAAAAAATGTTTATTTTTCCTATGTATGGAAACTTACGGCCCACCCTGTAGATTGTACGATTTATATTTTTCCCTTTTACCTATTCATTATGAATGTAATTTTCCCCACAGAGAAAAAAAATAAAAAATTTTGCTAAAAATTTTACAATATCATTGTTTGTCTAACTTAATTGGTTGTCTAAATTAATGTATTAATTAGTGATGTAGGTCACATCCGCATCCGCATCCGCATCCGCGGAACATCCGCACATTTTCTCGCATCCGCATCCGCACCCGCATCCGCACTTTGGACTGCGGATGTCGTGCGGATGTGGACCGTTGAGATAAAATGCCATTAATAAGCGGAAATTATCAAATTCTACTGTATTAAGAGAACTAGTTCATTGTGCGCAAAAGTGATGCAAGCGACAAGACGAGAGGCTGTTCTTGTATGAAGTTACTCTCTTGCAACCTACTTAGATCCACGTTACAAAGCTAAGTTATTTTCACCTAGTACATTAGAACGAGTTAAATCATCACTTGGCAAAGCAGTTGAAGAGCTTCAATCTCTTGAATCTGTCGCTTCGCCACCCACCAAAAGAATAAAAGTTTCAGTGACAGAACCAACACCTTCAACAAGCAAATCTATCACAGAATCTGTCTCTCAGTTTCTTGAGTCAAGCAGCAATGACGAGACCTACGCGATGTCAAAAGATGTAGTAAAAATGATCGAGAGCTATCACCAAGAAAAACACCTGGCTGCATGTGACAATCCTATTAGTTGGTGGAAAAATACGCAGAATATCTATCCATACTTGAGTAAACTTGCAAGGAAACATTTAGCCTGTCCTCCAACAAACGTACCAAGCGAGAGATTATTTAGCAGTGCTGGATTAATATATGATGAAAAGAGAAACAGACTGGCAGCAGAAAAGGCAGAAAAATTAATGTTCCTTAAGCATAACCTTCCTATAATTAAGTTTGAACATTAAACGATGAACATCTTAGTTTACTTTATTTTAATTACTCATTTATAAATATGCATAATAAAACTTTAAACTTAATATAAATAGTTATCAAGCTAATTAAAGATCTCTTTCTATAAGGGTGGAGGTTGGGGAAAGAGGTCGGTGGGGTGCATTTGAGTTGGGTTCACGTCCCGCATCCTGGTAACACAATTATGGTTTCTAATTGTGGCTGAAACTCAACAAAAATAACGAATTTATTTGCAGACGAATTCTCTAATTGATTTCTATATTAGTTAGATGCTTGATATTATTTTATATGTTCAGAGAAAAGTACAGCAATTATTGTACAATTAATCAATTATACTCCATTATAGCTACAGCTCTCTCTATATAATAACTTATTATATACGTTAAACACAACAAATCTCGAATATATCCTAAAAAATAACGAAAATGTAGACATCCGCATCCGCATCCGCGGATGTTGAAATCAAACATCCTCATCCGCATCCGCGGATGTGAAAAAAATGACATCCGCGGATGTTGAAATCAAACATCCTCATCCGCATCCGCATCCGCGGATGTGAAAAAAATGACATCCGCTACATCACTAGTATTAATCCTATTAAATGTTTGTCTAAACTGAAGTATTAATCTTTGATTTTTTAATATTTTGTAAGCAAGTGTCATTTTAAAAATTTGGATACTCTGCATTGTACTCGACCACGCGAAATCGTTCTGTATAAAATTTGTATTGTAACTAATGGTACCCTGTTAGGATGTTATTTTCTCATTGTATTGTATTAATGGTACCCTGTTAGGATGTTATTTTCTCATTTGTATTGTATTAATGGTACCCTATTAAATTATTGTATAAATATCATTTTTAAAAGGGGAGAGTAATGTAAAAAGTGAACAATGAACAATTCCTACACCATCATTATATGAATTCATTGTCCATTTTTACATAAGAAACCAAAAATCACATAAGCGAGTTTTGGATAGAATTTCGATTTGTAATAATGACTTATGCACTATGACGTCATAAAATAACTTTATTCTCTTTACGTTTCCCAGTCTCTAATTTGTTCTTGTAAATCTTCCTAACAATGATTTGTACTATACGTAAAAATTCAATAACTATGACGTCACATTTTCCCTTCATCATATATCCAGTATCCAATGTATGAAAATTCTTTAACATCATGCTAAGGACGAAACACTCTATAGAAGTCATTATTTATATGTTGTATAGTATAAACATTATTATTCAACCGTACTCATTCCTACATTCATGTTCTTTCTTGACCGCTATCATTTATTAATTTTATTACTTATTCATTCATCTACCTATTGTCTACTTATGCCCTATCAACTTATCAGTCTATGTTTACTCGTGTCAATCATGAAATGCAAAACTTTCGCAGTTCGTTCGAGAACGCGAAAAAACGTTCTCGTATTATTTTTTTCATTTTTATTTTTAATTATATGACCTCCCGAGATTAACTAAAAAATGCTGAGGTTAAGTGATCGAAATTCCGCTCATCACAGCAGAATTCGAACGCTCAAAGTTAAAAAGTCTCCTTTCCCTCTGATTCGAATTTATAACATTATCATGCGTTATGTTATATTATGTGTGTTATGTGCCCATGTACTTCGTATTATATTTCTAACATCTTAATTGTCTATTAATATGAAACACTGTAAAAACGAAAAGTTATAGTAACTGTTTAATTGTAATTAACTGTAATACTTGATTTAATATAATGTAATGTACTTCAATGAAACTGTAATTGAATGTAATGATTTAATTTATCATGTAAGAATGTACTTTAAAATGGAAGTGTAATTAAACAACAAGTGAATGTGAATTAATTGGTAATTGTAATCGTAATTGTAATGAACCAAAATCAATACGTATGCAGTCATGTACTCAAAGTGTACTTATGTGTACTATTACGAAATGATATTGCCGTCAAAAATGTAGACTCGGCAAAAATATACGATTAGTTTTATTTATATTTTTTTATTGTTTTTAGTTGAAATCTTTCAAAAAACATCTGATCATGTGTTTAAAAAGGGCGGAAATTTAACCTTCAACTGTTCTCCCCCAAACATTTAAGTTATATTATACGTATATTTGTAAAAATACACTATTGCATTTTGCCACTTCATTTAAGGCACTTCTCCATTAGACTTCATATTAGCACCTCATTAGGAGGGGGCAGAGGCCCCTTGCCTTCTTAATATTTTTAGATTCCGGCCTGAGCCATGGTCGAAAGAGGTCGAACCTCTACCCTTGTAAATTCAGAGCAATACCTGTAATTTTTAAGAAGTAAACCACAGTAAAAGAAGTTTTTATCTTTTTCCTTCGAGCCGTGCTCTCTTCAGGAACTCAGTCAAGTCGACAAGTTATAAAAGAAAAGTCGATAATTTTAGTATAAGAGAAAGGATCAGAGAATTATTGAAAGAAAAGAATTAACAGAGTGTCGACCCCATAAAGCGAGAGAAAGGAATTATAGAAAAGTATAAAGAAGAAACATCCGTTGCTTGCCTCCGTAACTAGAACCCCCGTCGAATCCGAACCGACTCAGGGCCATAAATGGGGGTTAACATATATATATACATATATACACACATATATATATATATATATTATATATAAATATATATACACACATATATATATATATATATATATATATATATATATATATATATATATATGTGTGTGTATATATGTATATATATATATATGTTAACCCCCATTTATGGCCCTGAGTCGGTTCGGATTCGACGGGGGTTCTAGTTACGGAGGCAAGCAACGGATGTTCTTCTTTATACTTTTCTATAATTCCTTTCTCTCGCTTTATGGGGTCGACACTCTGTTAATTCTTTTCTTTCAATAATTCTCTGATCCTTTCTCTTATACTAAAATTATCGACTTTTCTTTTATAACTTGTCGACTTGACTGAGTTCCTGAAGAGAGCACGGCTCGAAGGAAAAAGATAAAAACTTCTTTTACTGTGGTAATTTTCTGCGCGTATGTAGAAGAATTACGGCATTTGAACGAGTGAGGCCCGTGGTGTAATGGTTATCATATCTGACCGGCAATCGGAAGATCCCGGGTTCGATTCCCGGGTGGTTACCTCATTTTTTCATTTGTTTCGTTCTCTCTCTCGCATCTTGCGCGGAATATTCTCCTATACAAGCGTCGTTCTTTACGTTAATTATACTGCGTGTTTGCAGTTAGAATATATATATGTATATATATATATATATATATATATACACACACATAGACATATATATATATATATATATATATATATTAACGATTTAGATGTCGGCCTAGTCAGTACAGTTTCAAAGTTTGCGGATGACACGAAGCTGGGTGGTAGGGCGATTAATGACGAAGATAGAGGTAAAATTCAGGAAGATCTGAATAAAATCGTTGATTGGTCAGTCACATGGCAAATGAGATTTAACGTGGATAAGTGCAAAATTATGCATACAGGTTCGCGTAACGGTAATTTTGCGTATAGTATGTCAGGGAAAGATTTAACAAGCGTAGAGCAGGAAAAAGATTTAGGAGTTATAGTCACTGGTGATTTAAAAGTAGCGAAACAAAGTACAGCGGCGGTCAATAAGGCGAACAAAGTGTTAGGTTTTATAGCTCGAAATTTTGAGTACAAATCGCGCGATATTATAGTTCCTCTTTATAAATCATTAGTTAGACCCCATTTGGAGTACGCGGTCCAATTTTGGAATCCGCATATGCGCAAAGATATAGACAAAATCGAAAGAGTTCAAAGACGAGCAACTAAGATGATTCCGTCTCTTAGGTCAAAGTCGTACGAGGATAGGCTTAAAGAGTTAAAATTGACTACACTCGAGACTAGGAGGTTAAGGGGTGATCTAATCCAGGTTTTCAAAATTATGAATGGGTTTGATAACGTAGATAGAGATAGCTTTTTCGAAATATCTCAATATAATAGGACTAGAAATAACGGGTGTAAGTTGACAAGTAGAAGGTTCGAGACAGCAGTTGCGAAAAACTTCTTTACGCATAGAATAGTAAATAGCTGGAAAAGTTTGCCGGTAGAAGTAATTAGTAGCACGTCTATAAACATGTTTAAGAATCGATTGGACGCGCATGTTGATAGAAAGGGTATAGTTTAAGGTAGTAAAATTAAGGCTTTGTGGGGATAGATCCCACAGCTCAACACAAGTGTTGTGGGATATAGGGAGGCAGCGTCTTTGGTTAGGGGATACTCTCTGTCCTTACACACCCCATTTAAAGAGATTCCTCTGCCGAGCGGTGCCCCCATAGTACTGTGAGGTATTGAAAAACTCATGATCTTCACTTGCCCCACAAACACCTTTAAATGGGAGACCCATAATGGGTGCACACACATTTCTACATTACTGTACAGTCTTTACAGCCACACCTACACTTTTCCTCGTAAGTGTATATATTGTAATGTATATGGTTGTAAATGTGACTTGGTCCGCAATCGATATGAACCGTGACTTGATTGATACCGTAATGAAATTGACTGGATTCTTTGGATCTGATATATTTGCATGTCCGTTGTATAATAGATATAGAGTGTAACATATTTGTGGATAGTAGTCTATTATGACTTGATCCTCTGGATCGAGAGATTCTATCTTTAGTTTTAAATCGATAATTAATTATTTTTAAATTGATAATGTATATGGTTGTAAATTTTGACTTGGTCCGCAATCGATATGGACCGTGACTTGATGGATACCGTAATGAAATTGACTGGATTCTTTGGATCTGATATATTTGCATGTCCGTTATAAATAGATATAGAATGTAACATATTTGTGGATAGTAGTCTATTATGACTTGCTCCTCTGGACCGAGAGATTCTATCTTTAGTTTTAAACCGATAATTAATTATTTTTAAATTGATAATTATTTAGTTTCGTAAAAATTGGTCGTTGCCAATTTACCGGCAGTTTTTAAATAAATTTCTTATGTTCTTGTGGTTCGGAACCCACGTAAAATTGTAGGTCCCCTCCGCCACCACGGAGGACATACACAATACACGATTACGAACACAGTTAGGTAGACCAGCCATGAGTGGATCCTAGGGTCTTTGTTGGTCTGAAACATTATAACATTATATATATATATATTATATATATATATATATATATATATACACACACATATATATATATAATATACTATATATATATACATATATATACACACATATATATATATATATATATATATATATATATATATATATATATATACACATATATATATATACACACATATATATATATATATATACATATATATATATATATATATATATATATATATATATATATATATACACACATATATATATATACAGTACTGGCCAAATTATTAGGAATTTTTTAAAATTTCATTTTTTGGTATAAAATGTTAAATTAAACCAATTTTAAACGTTGAAAAGTTATTTATTTCTACACAAGAATACATGGTCATTATTTAGCAATAGTTTAGTACTTAGTTTGACCCACCTTAGCTGCCATAATGGCTGCGACACGCTTCGGCATGCCATGAATCAATTTTTTGCATAATTCTTTAGTCGAACGAAGCGTGTTTGTTCGTCAGTTGTCGTTTGGTTGTCGTGCGATGCGGGTGTGTTTCTCTTTCTTTTACGTGTCATTGTAACTACCGTTTAATTTAAATAGTGTATTTACCCAATTTCGGCAATTATTTGTTACAGTTTTTAAGTGAATTTGAAAATGGGGCGAAAGAATGACTTGAGTCCACGGAAAATTGGGCAAATACAGGTTTTATTAACTTCTTCTACATTTAAACAAAAGGAAATCGCTGCCAAACTCCATGTTTCACCACAGTCAGTACTTCGTATTAAGAAAAAAATGGTATTTTGAGAAAATGTAGGCCCCAAAAGGGTTGGAAGATGCGGCAGAAAAAGGGTAACGACTCCAAGAACTGATAGACAGATTGCAATTTTGTCTCTTAGAAATAGAAGAGCTACTTGCAAAAACATTTCCAGTAGTCTAGCGGCTGATGGCATCAATATTAGTCGTAGAACAGTCAACAGGAGGCTTCTAACTGCCGGCTTCCAAGCCTACCGCCCAAGGAAGAAGCCCAGGCTCACTGAGGCTATGAAGAAGGCACGTTTTGCATGGGCAAAGGAACACATTAACTGGACTAGTGAGGATTGGGAACAGGTAAGATTAATATTTAACATTAAATAGAATGTTAATACAGTAAATACAGTATGCATAGAAGTGTATTTACAGTACGTGATAAAACTGCAGTAAAAATATCTGTAAAGCAGCAAGTCATACTGTACTTCGTTTTAGCTGTACTTCATACGCTATGCACTGACTCTTTCACAGGGCTTTCTTTGATTGCAGGTGGTGTTCTCCGATGAGTCAACGATTGCCGTGCTTGACGATCGTGTTCAAAGTGTAAGAAGGAGGCCTGGAGAAGAATTTTTGCCTGAGTGTCTGATGAAAACGGTGAAATTTCCACAAAAGATCATGGTTTGGGGAGCAATTTCTGTGCATGGAACTAGTCGTTTGAGCATTGTTGAGGGGAATATGAACCAAGTCAAGTATATAGAAGTACTAAGAAGACGTCTACTGCCTCAAATAAGGGAATGGTATGGTAATAGACGTTGGATTTTTCAACAAGACTCAGCTCCATGCCACACGGCAAAGTCGGTTAAAAAATGGTGTCATGAAAATAGTGTTCGGTTGCTCCCAGGGGCTGGAAATTCTCCAGACATGAACCCAATCGAAAGTTTATGGTGTATTTTAAAGGACGTAATCCATGAAACGCCGATAACAACAAAACACCAACTCATAGAGCGACTTATTCAAGTCTGGTTTCACTCTACACGTATTAAGGAATTATGCAAAAAATTGATTCATGGCATGCCGAAGCGTGTCGCAGCCCTTAAGGCAGCTAAGGGGGGTCAAACTAAGTACTAAACTATTGCTAAATAATGACCATGTATTCTTGTGTAGAAATAAATAACTTTTCAACGTTTAAAATTGGTTTAATTTAACATTTTATACCAAAAAATGAAATTTTTAAAAAATTCCTAATAATTTGGCCAGTACTGTATATATATATATATATATATATATATATATATATATATATATATATAATATATATATATACATATATATATATATATATATATATATATATATATAGCTTTCTTATTCAAAAGGTTGGGGAACCTACGAGGTTGGACAGTATTTTAGATTTAGTAATAACTACGGATGATAGGCTAATTACTGATCTTCAAGTAATAGAACCGTTGAGCAATAGCGATCACAATATGGTAGAGTTTGTCCTCTCAGTAAGTCACTCGAAACCAACTAACTCGACTAAAATTCCTAGCTTCCAGCACGCAGACTTTAGTAAATTTCGAAATAAATTTTCACACGTCAATTGGGAAAACGTAATGGGGAACTCCAACGCAAAACTAATGTGGGAATCGTTCGTAACTGTATTTAGGACTATAAATGAGGAATGTGTACCGTACAAAATTAAGCGTGCGAAAGTAAACAACAAGCCTTGTGGTTTACTTCTAGAGTAGGAGACATTATAAAGAGTAGAGAGAGGGCTTATAGGCTATACAAGTGCGATAAAGATAATCTGTTGTTACGAAACAACTACATATCTCTAAGGCGTGAAGCTAAAAGTGTAATAAAAAAGTCAAAACGCGAATTTGAAATCTCCATAGCTCGTGACGGTAAAGAAAACCCCAAGCGATTCTTTCAATACGTCAATAATAGAAATCCAGTAAAAAGTGTCTTAGGTCCATTAAAAAATGGAAATGGAGATCTAGTCTCTGAAAACAAGGAAATGGCTACCTTGCTAAACGAATTTTTTACGTCAGTTTTTACTATAGAAGATGTAACGAATATCCCTACGGTCATAGACATAATACCTTTTGATAATGGTAATATTTTGGATAATATTGTCGTTAGTGAAGGGGAAGTAATGCGCTATATTGATAAAATGAAAACGCGTAAATCACCGGGTCCGGATTCCATATATCCCATACAACGCAAAGAATTAAAAGATAGCATTGTTGTGCCGCTAACAAAGATTTTTAATGCGTCTATTTCTGAGGGGTGCGTACCAGATAATTTCAAGTTAGCAAACGTAACACCTATCTTTAAGAAAGGCAATAAAGGTGCGGCGGGAAATTATAGGCCAATCAGTTTAACGTCTGTTGTAGGTAAGCTACTGGAATTAATAATTAGGGATCGTATAGTCGAACACTTAGAAGTGCATAATCTGGTTAGAAATACGCAGCACGGTTTTAGGCGAAACAAATCTTGCTTAACTAATCTTTTAGAATTTTTCCAAAGCGTGCTTAACGTTTACGATAGACATCGGGCGGTTGATGTAGTGTATTTAGATTTTCAAAAAGCGTTTGACACCGTGCCGCACAAAAGACTGACTGAAAAAACTAAGGCTCATGGAATCAGGGGTGTAGTAATAAATTGGCTAGAAGAATGGTTGCGAGGCAGGAAACAGAGGGTGGTCTTTGATGGAACGGAGTCGTGTTGGGCTAATGTAGCGAGTGGCGTTCCTCAGGGTTCAGTATTGGGCCCCTTGCTTTTTCTTATATATATTAACGATTTAGATGTCGGCCTGGTCAGTGCAGTTTCAAAGTTTGCGGATGACACGAAGCTGGGTGGTAGGGCGATTAATGACGAAGATAGAGGTAAAATTCAGGAAGATCTGAATAAAATCGTTGATTGGTCAGTCACATGGCAAATGAGATTTAACGTGGATAAGTGCAAAATTATGCATATAGGTTCGCGTAACGGTAATTTTGCGTATAGTATGTCAGGGAAAGATTTAACAAGCGTAGAGCAGGAAAAAGATTTAGGAGTTATAGTCACTGGTGATTTAAAAGTAGCGAAACAAAGTACAGCGGCGGTCAATAAGGCGAACAAAGTGTTAGGTTTTATAGCTCGAAATTTTGAGTACAAATCGCGCGATATTATAGTTCCTCTTTATAAATCATTAGTTAGACCCCATTTGGAGTACGCGGTCCAATTTTGGAATCCGCATATGCGCAAAGATATAGACAAAATCGAAAGAGTTCAAAGACGAGCAACTAAGATGATTCCGTCTCTTAGGTCAAAGTCGTACGAGGATAGGCTTAAAGAGTTAAAATTGACTACACTCGAGACTAGGAGGTTAAGGGGTGATCTAATCCAGGTTTTCAAAATTATGAATGGGTTTGATAACGTAGATAGAGATAGCTTTTTCGAAATATCTCAATATAATAGGACTAGAAATAACGGGTGTAAGTTGACAAGTAGAAGGTTCGAGACAGCAGTTGCGAAAAACTTCTTTACGCATAGAATAGTAAATAGCTGGAAAGGTTTGCCGGTAGAAGTAATTAGTAGCACGTCTATAAACATGTTTAAGAATCGATTGGACGCGCATGTTGATAGAAAGGGTATAGTTTAAGGTAGTAAAATTAAGGCTTGTGGGGATAGATCCCACAGCTCAACACAAGTGTTGTGGGATATAGGGAGGCAGCGTCTTGGGTTAGGGGATACTCTCTGTCCTTACACACCCCATTTAAAGAGATTCCTCTGCCGAGCGGTGCCCCCCATAGTACTGTGAGGTATTGAAAAACTCATGATCTTCACTTGCCCCACAAACACCTTTAAATGGGAGACCCATAATGGGTGCACACACATTTCTACATTACTGTACAGTCATTACAGCCACACCTACACTTTTCCTCGTAAGTGTATATTGTAATGTATATAGTTGTAAATTTGACTTGGTCCGCAATCGATATGAACCGTGACTTGATGGATACCGTAATGAAATTGACTGGATTCTTTGGATCTGATATATTTGCATGTCCGTTATATAATAGATATAGAGTGTAACATATTTGTGGATAGTAGTCTATTATGACTTGATCCTCTGGATCGAGAGATTCTATCTTTAGTTTTAAATCGATAATTAATTATTTTTAAATTGATAATGTATATGGTTGTAAATTTTGACTTGGTCCGCAATCGATATGGACCGTGACTTGATGGATACCGTAATGAAATTGACTGGATTCTTTGGATCTGATATATTTGCATGTCCGTTATAAATAGATATAGAATGTAACATATTTGTGGATAGTAGTCTATTATGACTTGCTCCTCTGGACCGAGAGATTCTATCTTTAGTTTTAAACCGATAATTAATTATTTTTAAATTGATAATTATTTAGTTTCGTAAAAATTGGTCGTTGCCAATTTACCGGCAGTTTTTAAATAAATTTCTTATGTTCTTGTGGTTCGGAACCCACGTAAAATTGTAGGTCCCCTCCGCCACCACGGAGGACATACACAATACACGATTACGAACACAGTTAGGTAGACCAGCCATGAGTGGATCCTAGGGTCTTTGTTGGTCTGAAACATTATAACATTATTATAACATTATAACATATATATATATATATATATATATATATATATACACATATATACTGTATATACACATATATATATATATATACATATACACATATATATATATATATATATATATATATATATATATATTATATATATATACACACAGGGTGTCCCAGAATTAACTATCTATTTGAATGAAATCGGACAAATTTTTAAAGACACACTTTTATTTGTTTATCATGTTTAATATGTGTTAAAAATGTATAAATTTCTAAATTTTTTTCATAATTTTATTTTCATAATTTTTTCATTATCTGGTCCAATGAAAGACCGTCTGAAGTCATAGAATGGCAAAGAGACTCTCCAAAAGTTAACGTGTGGCTTGGAATGACCAAATTAAAAATTTATGGCCCATTCTTCTTTGCGGTGGCAACTGTAACAGGTACCGTCTACCTTGATATGCTTCAGCAGTTTCTCGAACCACAGCTTCTTGATGATGGCATTCTTGATAATGTTGTGTTTCAACAAGATGGAGCACCATAAATTTTGGATTTGGTCATTGCAAGCCACACGTTAACTTTTGGAGAGTCTCTTTGCCATTCTATGACTTTAGACGGTCTTTCATTGGACCAGATAATGAAAAAATTATGAAAAAAAAATTATGAAAAAAATTTAGAAATTTATACATTTTTAACACATACTAAACATGATAAACATAAATAAAAGTGTGTTTTTAAAAAATTTGTCCGATTTCATTGAAATAGATAGTTAATTCTGGGACACCCTGTATATATACACATATATATATATATATATGTATATAAGTATACATATATATATATATATATTACATATATATATAATGTATATATAATATATATATACATATATATATATATATATATATATATATATATATATATATGTATATATATATATATATATATATATATATATATATACACATACACACATATATATATATATACACACACATATATATACATACACATATATATATATATATATATATATACACACACACCACACACAATATATATATATACATATATATATATATATACCGGGTGTCCGAGAATTATCTGTACAATGTTTGGCTGTTATTAAAAGTCAACCATGAAGTGTAGAAATTCCAGTTTTGTCCCATTTTACAGAGAATCTCATTAAGTTTTTTCTGATACCACGTTTTGACAAGTTTTTTAGAAATGTACGCGGGTGACAGACATTGATGATTTAAAAGCAAGAATCACAGCTGCTTTTGAGCGAATTGATGTGGATATGCTGCAGCGTACATGGCAACATTTGGAGTATCGATTGGATGTTTTGCGAATCACTAATGGTGCACATGTTTGTAACAACGTTACTTTAATAAAAGAAACTTTTGAAAATACAGATTCTAAATAATCTTGTTTAAGAATTTTACGTGTTATCAAGAATTTTATTAAAAGATGAAATTGTACAGATAATGTTTGGACACACTGGAATTTCTAAAAAACTTGTCAAAACTTGGTATCAGAAAAAACTTAATGAGATTCTCTGTAAAATGGGACAAGACTGGAATTTCTATACTTCATAGTTGACTTTTAATAACAGCCAAAAATTGTACAGATAATTCTCGGACACCCTGTATATATATATATAATATATATATATATATATATATATATATATATACATACACACACACACACACACATATATATATATATATAGTGGTGGACCGGATGTCAGTTTTTCAACATCTGCGGATGCGGATTTTTAATTTCAATGTCTGCGGATGCGGATATTTAGTTAATCTATCAATATAATATAGAATTATGAATATATGACATAATTTTTAAAATTTCATGATATTACTATTATGAGAGGCAATGCATAAGAATTAAAATTAATATTAATGTTTTCATTATGATAAAAATAATAACTTTCTCAAGAGTTTCAGCCACAGAAAATTCATTGAAACGACTTTCATTCAATTTTCTGCGTTACCGGGTATTTATATTTTGAGGTTTATATATTTGTTTGTTCATTAATAATTAATAATTTACATGAAATGTGCATGACTGGGCCTTATAAGCTACTTTATAAGCTAATTTAATTGTAAATTGCATAATTTATTTGAGGTAATATCCGCATAACATCCGCAGTCAGAAGTGCGATGCGGATGCGGATGTTAAAAATGACGCGGATATCCGGTCCACCACTAATTATATATATATTTCTTATTTGCGTGTAACTCTAGAAATAGCACGAAATTCAAATTCTATAATCTAAGAAGTTTACAGAAGTAGTTTACTTACAAAATTTAGGAAATAAAGTTCTTTTTCTGTCGCTAACAAAAAGCTCTTACAAACAAGTTCGTGTAAAGAAAGGAAATTCAGATTTTAGAACAACGTGAAAGTTTTAAGTCAACTTAGAAATTTACATTCATGCCACAGAGTTTAAAGATTTATTTGGTTACAATCCACCTTAGCTTTTGAGGACGAATCACAACTAACTTAGAATTCTAAGTTACATTTTAAAATTACAAGAACTCCTCCCCTTTATTGTCTAAAGGGCCTATCAAAACCATTTTCATTTCATGACATCATTCGGACAAAAATTACTGATCTTCTATTGGCTCTAACCTCAACTTCGTGAAATCTTACGCTCCGCCTTTCTTTAAAGAAAATTTTCAAACTAAAATTAAAAATTAAAATTTAAAAATTAAAATTTTAAATTTTCTCTCGAGGGTTTCCCTCAGACGAAACCAAGAATAAACAAGCCCGAATCTTTACAAGCTTCAATAATGAAAAGCAGCTTTGTTCAGTTATATTTTCCCTTCGTACTCGACCTTAAATTTATCCAAGACTGTCAAACAATAATTTCTCTTCTCGATAACGTACGCAGGCAACTGCGCTATCCTGGATATCAGATCTCTTTACTTTGGTCGGTATTCATTTTAAATTAAATCGATTTCAAAATCACTTCACCCTTTCTTTCTACCATTTTTTTCTCATTTTTATGAGATTTACGCATACAAATTCACCATCACATCATATATATATATATATATATATATATATATATATATATACACACACAAACTCAGAATGGTCCCCTGAGAAACTTATATGTTAAACACAGACCGTGCATGGAACAAGGAACTCTTCTGGGAAAATTAAATCCACTATAGTCCGAATAAGTAATGGTAAATGACAAATACCATAGTTTTTCTTTTTCATGATGCTAGCCCGACGTGGGCAACGGGTCTCTCGCAAAGTGGTCCCATAAATATAGCTTCCCTCACCAGCTATCTGCAAAGCAGACAGGATCCAGCTTTGGGACATGGATCTAGGGTTTAAAGCAAGCCTAGTCCCACTACATTCAGAACCTCTATATAAGTAAAAGACTCTGAATGTAGTGGGACTAGGCTTGCTTTAAACCCTAGATCCATGTCCCAAAGCTGGATCCTGTCTGCTTTGCAGATAGCTGGTGAGGGAAGCTATATTTATGGGACCTCTTTGCGAGAGACCCGTGCCCACGTCGGGCTAGCATCATGAAAAAGAAAAACTATGGTATTTGTCATTTACCATTACTTATTCGGACTATAGTGGATTTAATTTTCCCAGAAGAGTTCCTTGTTCCATGCACGGTCTGTGTTATATATATATATATTCAGTGTGTGTGTGTGTGTGTGTGTGTGTGTGTATATATATATATACTAGCTAAAGTGGGCCCTACGGGCCCATTTAGCTACGCCCGTGGTGCTGGGGCCTTTGGCCTCAGTAATTGGGGAGCCGAAAGCCCCCCCCAGTTACCGGGGAGTCAATTATTCAGTCAATAAAACTATAGAAAAGAATGCAGCCATAAAAATCTTAAGCTTCACAAATCTTGATACAATGTTTATTCTGCAATGGTTGCAGCACCAGTATGAAAGTGCATAAAAAGAACTCATTTGGTAAATTTTTGAACTTAGCCGCAGATTAAATTTAGGCTCAAAGCTGAACGCAAAAGCAAATATTTTTTACACTTTTTAAAATTATAATTAAAAGTAGAATTCATTACGCCTTTTTCTAATGCATTAAAATACAAATATCGCCCATATATATCAAGAATCTTCTTCTCTTTTCGAGAGTGACAGACTGACAGACATTCCTGGGTGTTTATAGTATTAATAAATTGACGATTGGTTAAGTAATATTTTCGTTAGTTTTAACGTTTTATTTGATGGATTCGTTTAAAAAATGTCTCCGAAAGATCCTAGTGTAGTTTACGTTCCCCAACTTTGACCTAGTGTAGTTTGTGTCCCCTTTTGTGTCAGGGGGACGTAAACTACACTTGCTCCGAAACGCCTACCACGTAATTTAAATCCGTTATTACGAGTATTACTATTATCAAAAATGAACAATTTGTCAAAATTTACGCTATCGATTTTATTAACGATTTTGAAAACTTCAGTAAGCTTCCCCCTTAATCTCCTAGTCTCGAGTGAATGTAAGTCTAACTCTTTAATCCTATCTTCGTAAGACTTGTTGCGTAGTGACGGAATTAGTTTCGTGGTGCGTCACTGAACCCTTTCCAACCTATCAATAGCCTCACGCAAATACGGGCACCAAAACTGAACGACATATTCTAAATGAAGCCTGTCTAGGGATTTGTAAAGGGGCAATATAATATTCTTCGATTTAAATTCGAAATTACGCGCTATGAAGCCTAACATCTTATTAGCTTTTGCGCAAGACTCCAGGCACTGGTTCCTAACTTTTAAATCCTTAGATACGCGTACGCCTAAATCTACTTCCTCGCCAACGCTCGCTAAATGTCTATCACCCATCGTGTACGTGCAATAATTGTTACGAGAACCTGTATGCAAAACTTTACATTTATCTACGTTAAATTGCATCTGCCACTTATCCGTCCACCCCATAATCCTATTTACATCGTCTTGAAGCCTATTTCTATCGTCCACGTTAAGAACTTTACCGCCCATTTTAGTATCGTCCGCGAATTTTGACACGTTACTGGTCAAGCCTACATCTATGTCGTTAATGTAGATTACAAATAGCAATGGGCCTAACAGTGAACCCTGTGGAACACCGCTACCTACATCCAGCCACTCTGATTCCCTACCCAGCTACCTGACCGCGTATACCGTGCGCTTTAACCTTCGCAATTAATCTTCTATGCGGAACTGTATCGAACGCTCTTTTCAAAATCTAAATAAATAACGTCAGCCGCTCTGTGCATATCGTATTCGCGCACTATTGTTCGAAATGCTTTCCTTCCATTTCAATAACTTTTTTTATTCTTGGCCGGAATTCATCTATGGCTCGATTTACTTGTTCCTGTGGAAACTCTTCCCATTTTTGAATGATGATCTCGCGAAAATGAGTGACATCTTTTATCCTAATCCTGTAGACTCGCTCTGCTAAGTTCTCCCATATTCCGGCCAAGAATAAAAAAAGTTATTGAAATGGGAGGAAAGCATTTCTAACAATTTTTTTAATAATTTCAGGTAAATTTTACGTTAAAAAATATTTTAATAAAAAAAATATTAAAATGGTTTAATAATGTTTGCATGTTAAGTAGAAAAATCATACTCTTTCGTTAAATGTTGATAGAATTTGAATTATTTGATATTTTAGTCTGAAAACGTGTTTGCATATAGATAAATACATGTTTTATTGTGTAGAAGTTTTATTAAATTAAATGACAAATGTTGATTTTATAGCCTTTTCAAAATGTACCCTTTTTTTATGGCACACCCGTTATATATAGCGATGATATATAGATAAAAATAGCTACTCACACTATATTACCACATAGAAACAATTCGGGTGTTGAAAGGCTATTATGCAGGTAAGGGGCGTCGCGGCTTTATAAACATACGCTACCCTTTTCGACTTTAGAAATATATGTAGCCTACAGCACACTACAATTAATTATATACTGGGGAAATATCATTTTATGGTGACGTTTAAGGAAATTATGTTTGAAAAAATTCGAATTTGCCGCTATCGCCGCCATGATCAACATGGAGGACGTCAACCAATCATCAAGCGACACGCGCTCTCGTGACGTTATCCAGCCAATCAAATTTAAACCTGGCTCTATCCCAGGTTTTAAATCGCGTCATTTCCCACTCTAGATTCCAACATGGTGTGCGAAACTTGCACTCTTATTATATCGAAGTTCATAGTTATTTTTTAAAATTATTGTTGTATTGTGAGCATGTTATAATGCAGTGCTGTGATCTATCTACTTGTGAGTTGACCCCGGTCAATTGAATGCCCGGTTAGGTCAACTGAATGCCAGGTTAGGTCAACTGAATGCTCTGTTAGGTCAACCGTAAGGCCTTGACGATTGGTTAGGTTGAGTCATGATATTTTCGTTAGTTTTAACGAAAATATCACGACTTAGCCTAACCAATCGTCAAGGGCGTACAGTTGACCTAACCAGCCACTCAAATGACCTAACTGGGCATTCAATTAACCTTAGTTATTTAATTGGTGATAATTTTTTTTTTCTGCATTATTTGGTGATAATTCTTGTTTTCTTCTGCTAATTTTTCGTGCTTTGTACAGTGGTACTTGTCTATTCAAAACACCTTAAAACTGGTGTTTTTTCATAATTCCACAACTATTGACAATATCTACTACACAAAGCATGAAAAAATATGGAGGAAAAACCAGGGTATAAAATAAGAAAAAATTATCACTGCACATTATGGCGATTTTTCGCGATTTGATCTCGATCCGTGTCCTTATGCGCCAAGATTTTCCTTTAAACTTAACCACAAGCTTAACATTAATAAGGTAAATATAAACTAGACAGTAGACAACTCCATATCTTAAAACTTTATTTTACACATCTTTATGTATACATTTCAAAATGAAGAGAGTTAATTGATGGTAACTTATTACATTTTTTGAGAGGGCGGGTGGGAAATTAAATATAAAATTAACCTTTCTTAGATATTCCTGAGTCCTAAGGCATAACCTATGAAATAAGCTGCAAAATGAACATTGGGACCTTTTCCAGTTTGTGTACCGTTTTTCATATAATTTATTTTTGAGAATATTTTTGTTAAAACTAACGAAAATATCACGACTTAACCTAACCAATTATCAAGGGCGTACAGTTGATCTATTATTAATTATAACATTGTTTGTTTCTGGAATAGTATTTACTATTTACTAATAGATCAACTGTACGCTCTTGATAATTGGTTAGGTTAAGTCGTGAGATTTTCTTTAGTTTTAAGAAAAATATTCTCAAAAATAAATTATATGAAAAACGGTACACAAACTGGAAAAGGTCCGAACATTGTTTTACAGATTACATGAAGAAAAACAGTTAAATATCTACTACAATGAAAAGTCGCTTGCTTGTTGTTATGCATTATTTTTGATGTCTTTTGTTTTTTAACAAATCATCCTGAAATAATCTAAGTAATATTATTATAGATATTTTTTAACTGCACAAAATCAGCATGAACACTACACAAATTACAATGAAGAAGAAATGAGGAACTTAATCAGATATCATACTATGCCCCAGATGGATCAGAAATTTAAATAAGCAAGAAAACAAAAGATTTAGGGATAATAATGACCGCCGATGATGCAAAATTTCAAACACAGAATCAGATCGCGATAAACAAAGCAAAAAGAGTTATGGAACAGCTACTAAGAACTTTCAAAAGAAGGGTTGAGAATGTAATGATTCCCCTGCTACAAACACTAATCGTACCAAAACTTGCATACTGCTCAGTCTTGACGGCCCTATACAAAAAAGGAGAAATTAATAAACTAGAAGAAATCCAAAGAAATTTCACAGCCAAGATTGATGGCTGCAAAGAACTCAACTACTGGGAAAAACTATGGAAATTAAATCTGTATTCGCTGGAAAGAAGAGAGAGAGAGATACATCATAATTTACTTGTGGAAAATGATAAAAAATCTGGTATCAAACCTCAAACTGAACCCAGTAACCATCTAAACAAGTTAACAACACTGGAAAATAGGAAAGGTAGAATATGTAGTGTTTCCAAACTAAGGGCCCAACCAAGAACACCTTCAACATTGAAGGAAAATAGCTTCGTCGTCAGGGGGCCAAAAATTTTTAACCAGCTTCTGAAAGACCTCAGAAACATCACGGGTGTCAAAGTTGAACTCTTCAAAAGAAGACTAGATGCCTGGCTCAGAACGGTGCCGGATGAGCCGGGTACGCCTGGTTATGTACAATGGAGCTCGCAAGAGAGCAACTCGCTCCTCAGGCCAGGACTAGAGGTGTGAAGAGAGACCGACGCACTGAACTTCTGCCAGATTTACGATATATATATATATATATATATATATATATATATATATATATATATTATATATATATATATATATACACACACGAAGGACGATGTTGTATGATGCCCCACCCATGATCATATATAAATATATAGCGGACCGACAAGTAATAGACTAACAGGTAGACAGACAAATTCTTCCACGCCATCATCAAACATTCCTAGAAGACACACGTGGTCAAGGAATCAGAAACAATGAGAACGTCTGTTTCTTCCCAAAAGGCCCGCGAAAGCAAACCCTTATCAACTAAAGGACGCGTGGAAGGCGTCTCAAGATATGGCGGGAAAGTCCACGTCACAAAGACTATATAAGAGAGATTCCACTGATATTCATTCTCACTTGCCAGTTTCTCGTCTTGGTCGTCACGTCTCGCTCTCAGCACCTTCGTCAGTAGCAGAAACTCGTCACCTCAACCGCCCTCCGGCTTCCGCCGGAGGAGCGGCCCGCTGTTCCTTCAAGGCTCCGGTCGAGCCTACACGAAGTCTATCATCAAGTAAGGCTCTCTACCAAATCTCACTCCGTTCGTGCGTTCATCTCGTAAGTTCATCCTTCACGTCGTTACAGCGTCAGCTTTAGCCGGCTCCCGTCAAGCCCCACTTCAATACTTTTCACCCAAGAACGCATCATCACTCGAAGTAAGCTGTCTTTCCCGCTGTAGGCGTTTTCATTGGCCTTTTTCACCACACCATCTGGTTAACAATCATCCTCGAGAGCACCGGCAAAGCTCAACACGCTACGAGAAAACATCCTCAAGGTGGACCCATTACGTGACTCGACGACGAAGCTACAACCCAAATCACTTCACATCTGTTCAGCTTTCACCGCTTTACGAAAAACGGCCGTCAACGAGAATCCATTAGGCCCGTCAACACTTCACAGTGAAGACCTTGACTTACGGAACAAACTTCCAAGGGGCAGTCATAAGAATCCCTGGCCTACGTCTGCAAGATCACCTTCAGGCCATCCTGCATCTCAAGAGGCAACAACAGGCGACCGGCGCCCGCTCAACAGACCAATCGGACGGTCAACACCTCGAGCCTATTAGTTCAACAGGCCACCCTCCAAGCAATGCGTCAACCTAGAGGTATCACTCTCTTACTGGTAAGCCTTGTATCTTTGCTTAAAAACAATAACGTAAAGCCTACCCAGTGAACCGCAGAAGAGTAGGCTATAAACGCAGTGTTTTATAATTCGGTCAAACTGACTCTCGTTAAACGCGTTAGGCCGATGTCCTAATCTGAGTGCCGTTCCAGTACCGTAATTCCGTATAACATATGCTATTGTGTTCATTCATACAAGTACTGTACATCCGTTTATTTATGTGATAGATTTAAGTATTTTCTTACTGAAGGCCTAATTCATTTACGGTATACCAACTTAGTAATCCCTTCCAATTATCATTAGGCCACAGCATCTTGTTTCTATGTTCCATTTATGCGTAATCACTTAGCATCATATATCATAGTTGCTTATATAAATAATACTTGCATAATCATTGTCATAGCATTTCTCCCAATTGTCATTAGGCTACAGCATCTTGTTTAGTATTCTATTACTGCGTAACTCTGGCCTACATAAGCAGTGTAATACGTGACCTAAAGAGCACCATAAACGCCCGTCACTAATTTCCATAGTTCTTAGGTTGCTTCATTTGTTCTGTGTTTATTCATAACGCTGGTATGCATCAATTTTGTTGTCAAGGGTTTTGTAAGTGATTCTTATAGAGGTTTTCCTGCTGATTTCGAATCTGCAATCCGTTTTTCTCAATCAGCTCAGGTTATCTGGCTATGGCCTCATAAGTAAAATAGAATTTTTCGTGATTTTGTCAAAGCGGAATTGGAACAGTAACATCTATCATCACTTGTTTCACTTGTACAATATCTTTTTTTACTTTTCAGGCATATAGATAAAATATTTCATAATGAATAGAGCGTGTAAAAATGATCCCAATAGATTCTGCTACATACAGGGTGTCCCAGAATTAACTATCTATTTCAATGAAATCGGACAAATTTAATAAAAACTGACATAATTTTGTGTTTATTACTAAATTATGATACAAAAACAAATAGATTTATATATAAGTCAAAACTTTATTGAGAAGTTTCAACATGTGCACCGTCTGTATCTGCAAATTTCAAATCTATCCTCAGCGCTGCGAAACACATTTTGAAGCATTTCAGGTGTTATCTCCCGCACTGCCAACTGGATGCGTTCTTTAAGTTCAGCTAAACTATTGATCTTTTGGCGATAAACCTTTGTTTTTATGAAACCCCATGCAAAGAAATCCAGGGGTGTCAAATCCGGAGAACGCGGAGGCCAAGGTCGAGGTCCTCCACGTCCAATCCACCGATTCGGAAGGCGTCTGTTGAGGTATTCTCGAACAATTAGAGCATAATGACATGGTGCTCCATCTTGTTGAAACACAACATTATCAAGAATGCCATCATCAAGAAGCTGTGGTTCGAGAAACTGCTGAAGCATATCAAGGTAGACGGTACCTGTTACAGTTGCTTCCGCAAAGAAGAATGGGCCATAAATTTTGGATTTGGTCATTCCAAGCCACACGTTAACTTTTGGAGAGTCTCTTTGCCATTCTATGACTTCAGACGGTCTTTCATTGGACCAGATAATGAAAAAATTATGAAAATAAAATTATGAAAAAAATTTAGAAATTTATACATTTTTAACACATATTAAACATGATAAACATAAATAAAAGTGTGTTTTTAAAAAATTTGTCCGATTTCATTGAAATAGATAGTTAATTCTGGGACACCCTGTATGTGGGACGGTTACCATGCCAAATAACCAGTCACAAATCACTAAATTTGTGAAGACAATGTATAGAGCATACTTTGGAATTAAGCTAGGGGACCAGGACAAAAATTTCGCCCCTCATATGTGCTGCAAGACGTGCATTGAAAATTTGAGATGGAGCAAAGGCAGAGCGAAATCTTTGCCTTTTGGAATTCCCATGATTTGGAGAGAAGGAAAGGATCACGTGACAGATTGCTATTTCTGCATGACAAACCTCCAAGGTGGGCTTATAAATTTGTTTTTCTTAAATATTTTGAAATCCTCGTATGAAACTTGACATAATATTCACCATAATGTAATATTCACCATATATAGCATAATATTCACCATAATGGTAATCATACATTTACATATACATATTGTTATAGAAAATACATTTACACATACATATTGTTATACAAGTTACATTTACATATACAATGATTGTATATTTTATTTCTTTTTCATTCATATTGTCCCCGAAGGGACAATATGAATGAAAAAGAAAGAAAATATACAGACTCCATCGACCTATTTCATATCTTACAGACCGCAGCCTTCCCTCACGAGCCGCCACTGTCTGAATGCTTCTTCTATTTCATATGCAAGTTTTATATCCATGTTTCTGTGTTTCTATTTTCAGGAGTTAACAAGAGGAATAAACACATTGTTGTATACCCTGACATTCCTTCTGCTATGGTCCTGAATTCCAATACCCGACCCACCTCAAACCCTGGACTTCGATGATTCTGATGATGAATCAATGACCAATGCCAGTGTCCAGTCCCAGTCGTATATACACCTCAAAATACCGCTTCAAATGAGCCGAGGCCTCTCAACCAGGCCAAACTTAATGATCTTACCAGGGATTTAGGACTTTCCAAATTAGCTGCCGAGATCTTGGGCTCACGACTTCGAAAGGACAACTTGCTGGCTCCAGGAACAACATTCTCCTGGTATAGGAAACGAGAGGAAGAATTCCGCAAGTTTTTTGCAGTGCACGAAAATACCTCTTCCTTAGTGTACTGCTGCAATGTTGAGGGGCTAATCGAATCCTTGGGCCTGCCATATAACGCATCAGAATAGAGGCTATTTATAGACTCGTCTAAACGAAGTTTGAAAGCAGTACTTCTCAACATTGGGAATAGGGTTGCATCAGTCCCTGTAGCACATTCCGTACAACTTACTGAGAGCTACGATAACATGAAAATTTTACTGGATACTCTCGTATACGACCAACATAACTGGAGGATCTGTGGAGATTTGAAGGTAATACTAATATCATAAGTAAACTATTGCTATTGACTATGTTGTTTTTCCAAAGGTTATTTGAGAGCGTATAAGAACACTTAACTTCCCACAGTAACAGTCCAATGCATAGATTTTTTTATCTGATAGAACAAATTCTCTAATTCTTTAAATATTTTCATTTTTTTTCAGATTGTGGCATTTGTATTGGGAATGCAAGGGGGATACACGAAATACCCATGTTTCCTCTGCAAATGGGATAGCCGAGCGGATGAGAAGCACTATGCACAGCGTGAATGGGCATCCAGAGAGAATTTTGAACCTGGGTCGCATAATGTCGTTTCAGTGCCCTTGTACCACCAACAAAATTTTGCTCCCACCACTTCATATTAAGCTGGGCTTGATGAAAAATTTCATCAAATCAATGAATAAGGAGGGTTCAGCATTCCGATATCTCGAGAGTAAATTTCCTCATATATCTGATGCTAAACTAAATGCTGGGGTTTTTGATGGTCCTCAAATTCGAACTTTGATCAAGGATACTCAGTTCGAAAACGCAATGACTCCAACTGAGAAGAATGCCTGGCAGGCATTCAAATCAGTTGTCACTGATTTTCTTGGCAAGCGTAGAAGTCCAGAATACGAGTCCGTTGTCGAAAACTTGATGGAAGCTTTCAAAGCTCATGGGTCGCGCATGTCCATAAAAATGCACTTTTTGTGGTCCCACTTGGACTATTTTCCTGAAAATTGGGGGATTATAGTGAGGAACAGGGTGAACGATTTCACCAAGATATCAAAATAATGGAAGAGAGGTACCAGAGAAACTGGGATATCAATATGCTGGCGGACTATTGCTGGTGTTTGAAGCGAGACGTGCCGAAGAAAAACAGACGGAAAGCCAAAAAAACTTCATTCCTTCCTCAATAAACTTTTTTCCATATTCATTGTATGAATAAAAGTATTTATTCACACAATGTTTTCATTTTTCACGAGTGTTCTTATAATATTACTTGTATCTACAGTGTTTAAGCTAAAAAAATCAATAAATTTGGGGATAAAATTGGACTTATAATAAATGGCCAATAGAGAAAAAACCTGACCTGATTGAGGAAAACCAATGTCATTTTCGAATTCAGCATGGTCGAATTATATAATATGAGTTGAAAAAACCCTCACAGCAGACAAAAAAAATGTCATATGCATACCAGTGTAATCAGCGTGTTACATAATCTATTTGTTGTATTATAACGTACATGCATAATTTCTGTAATCACTAGATTCCATATTTCATGCTGTGTCCCATTTTTAGCATACCATTAGCCTCTCATAAACGAGCGTATTTCTTAACGATTGATCTGTATAATTCTTTTTCTCATTTAGAATTGTTAAGCACTATAATTATTGTTTATCATTTGTTATTTCACTGTGAACAAATAACTGATTTATTTTTCTTAATTAAATACAAAACAATAAGGTGCTTTTTATAACTTTAACAATATTTGCTTGGGTGTAATCCAAGCTGGTGACCTCGAAGCAATTCGTATCACTCAGAAATATTATAGTAGGCCTACTCCATTAGCCACCTTCAACCGGTGATACTGTAGGACATCATAAATTGTTAACCCAGCCTGTCATTAATACTCAATCATTGCATCAATTAATCACTAGCATTAAATTAATCATTATCACCTTGAACAGCTAAATCTAGGCCCACTATATATACACACATATATATACATACATATACTGTATACACACACAACACACACACACACACATATATATATATATATATATATATATATATATATATATATATACGACGGAGGATATTGCACAAGTCATAGGGAAACTAAAAACACACTCAGCGGCAGGACCGGATAAATGGAATGCTACACTGATCAAAAACTGCAAGAATGCAATCGCTGAGCCCCAATACTGGATATGGAGACGATCATTAAACACGGGAGAAATACCGGGCATCCTGAAGCGCGCGAACATAGTCCCAATATATAAAGGAGGAGATCGATCCGAGGCCAAAAACTATAGGCCAGTGTCGCTTACATCTCATCTCACCAAAATATTTGAAAGAATTGTTAGACAAAAATCTATGACTTTTTGGAAACTCAGAAAAATTCAATGATAACCACACGGGTTTCGGTCTGGCAGATCATGCCTGTCACAACTAATGGAACACTACAACAACATTATTGATTCACTTGAAAGTAATGAAAACTATGATGTACTATACACAGACTTTGCTAAAGCGTTCGACAAGTGTGACCATGGAATCATAATACATAAACTGAAATATATGGGAATAACAGGAAAAGTAGGGAAATGGATATATAATTTCCTTAGTGAGCGGAGGCAAGTCGTTACAGTACAAGGAGTATCTTCATCAGAATCAGAGGTCCTCAGCTCAGTACCACAAGGAACGGTATTAGCTCCACTACTCTTCATAATCATGCTAACTGACATAGATGAGGACGTTACCAGAGACAGCACAGTAACATCCTTTGCAGATGACACAAAGATCAGTAGAAAAATACGAAAACCAGAAGACATAGGATCTCTACAAACCGACATAAACAAAATTTACAAGTGGACGGAAGACAACAATATGAAGTTTAACACCGAGAAATTTCAGCTATTACGGTACGGAAAAAGAGAAGACCTAAAGTCCATGGAATATTATACCCCAAATGGACAGGAAGTCCAGAGAAATTCCAGAGCAAAAGATTTAGGGGTTGTAATGACAGATGATGCGAAATTTGAAACACAAAATAAGATAGCAGTAAACAGAGCAAAGAGAATAACGGGTCAGATATTGAGAACTTTTAAACGAAGGGATAGGAATGTAATGATCCCCCTACTGAAAACCCTGATAATACCCAAACTGGAATACTGCTCGGTCCTAACATCCCCATATAAAAAAGAAGACATTAGACAGCTGGAGGGGATTCAAAGAAGTTTCACAGCCAAGATCAATGGGTGCAAAGAACTAAATTACTGGGAAAGGTTACGAGAACTAGACCTATATTCACTGGAAAGGAGAAGAGAGAGATACACCATTATTTACACTTGGAAAATAATGGAGAAACTAGTCCCTAATCTACTCTGAATCCCATAACTCCCCAAACAACGGTGGAAGGTAGAAAAGGTAGACTGTGTCGTATTCCCAAATTGAAGGCGAGACAGGGAACATCCTTAACCCTGAAAGAAAATAGTTTTGTAGTGAGAGGACCAAAACTATTTAATCAGCTGCCCAAAGACCTAAGAAACACGAAGGGAGTTGCAGTGGAAATCTTCAAAAGAAGACTTGACGCCTAGCTCAGAACAATCCCCGATGAGCCGGGCGTACCTGGCTATGTGAGGTGGAGAGCGCAAGAATCCAACTCACTACTTCACCAGGCCAACTCGAGAGGAGGGGCGACACGCTTGACCTTCGCGAAATGAGAAATCATCACGTGGAACCTTTGTAAGGTTGTAAGGTAAGGTAAGGTTATATGGGATTGAACTGAGAATGGTCCTCTGAGGTTTTTCATATATATATACATTATATATACACATATATATTCAAGTGTGGCCGAATGGGTTGTAAGGTACTGAAGAAAAAGTCTTTAATTTTACAATATATTCACTAAGTCCACTGTAAGTCTCTAAAAGTCCTGTCCATTTTTTAAAATGATATATGTCTGCCTGTACGATAAACAGCGTTTTCCGATTTACTCGATTACAGTTGAGATGCCTGCTCTTTGCAATTGCCGCGTCCCAAAGTTAGCAACCTCCCTTTACACGGCCTTCCTGGCTGCCTGCCAACTTCCAAGTGCCTCAAGTGCTCCATACCCTGTGCCTCCGGGCATCAAGAGAAGCTTATAGGCGCCATTCCAAAATAGTGTCATTCTAATATATATATATATATATATATACATACGGTATATATATATTATATATATATATATATTATATATATTATATAATATATATATATATAATTATATATACAGGGTGGGCGTAAAGTAGCTCCCTAATTTAAATTACATATAAATTATGTATAAATTGTGATTGTATTGTTATATTATTATGTTGTGTTCTCTAAAGTGGTACAATTGTAACGGTAATCTTTTTTTCTCTAAAGTCTTCTCTTTGTGTTCTCTAAAGTGGTACAATTGTAACGTTCATTTTTTTTTTCATTTCAGATTGAAGGGTAACATGGCTGAGCGTTTAACACTGCAGGAGCGTGCCCATTGGCGGCACGGTACGAAGTTTGGCAATCTGTCGTTCGAGTTCAAAGATGGTGGCGGGCCATTCACGGACCACGTGCCCAAGTGGACCCGAAAACAATCAAGAACTGCCACTCGAAGCTCATGACCACGGGGTCTGTGCAGGCAGATGTTCGAAGATGTGGTCGCCCTTCGACATCCAGGGCCCAGGAGACGGTGCAGGCAGTTCAGGAAATGTTCGCACGGAGTCCACGAAAGTCAACTCGCCAGGCAGCTCGGGAAAGTGGACTCCCGCTACTCAGTGCGAACTGTGCTGAAGAAGGAGCTGAACTGGCGTGCGTGGAAGCCGCATTACTGCCAATCTCTCTCGGACGAGGACTGCGACATTCGCATGGAGTTCGGGGAAATCATGCTGGCTTGGCATGAAGACTGGCCCCATCTCTTCCGCAACATCCTCTGGAGCGACGAGGCGGTGTTCCACGTCGGAGGCTTTGTCAACCGCCACAATTGCCACTACTGGGCAGGAGAGGATCCATGGTTACCGCTGAAAAACGGCAGAATCGGTTCAGTGTAACGGTGTGGTGTGGTATGACCTCAGATCAGGTTGTGGGCCCGTTCCTTCTGCGCAACACATGAATGCTGAGCGGTACCTTGCTATGTTGCGAAACGAGGTCTGGCCGGTTGTCAGCACATGGGAGAACATCGACGATCTGATATTTATGCAAGATGGCGCCCCTCCGCACTTCGCTCTTGTTGTCCGTGAGTGGCTGGATGCCCACTTCCCTGGGCGTTGGATGGGTCGTCGTGGTCCACATCAATGGCCAGCCAGGAGCCCCGACTTGACACCGTGCGACTTCTTTCTTTGGGGGTGGGTAAAGGAAGAAGTCTACCGCACCAAACCGAGGACATTGGAAGAACTGGAGGACCGAATTCGGGAAGTCATGTCCTCCATCCCGCCGGAGTTCCTGCTAAAGTCAGTGGACGCCATTCCTGGGCGGCTCCAGAAGCTGGTGGAAAGAGTTGGAGCCCACATTGAATTTTAGAGAAAACCTACCATGTATGCCTACCTTTTCATATTATTTCTTCTGAAATAAATGGATAATATACGTATTTTTTTACCAATCCAAAATAGGGAGCTACTTTCCGCCCACCCTGTATATATATATATCACACAAGGAACGTACTGTATTATCTAATATATGCAACCATCATAAAACAGAATAACTCGTATCTTATATACTACAATCATAAAATAGAACAAGTCATGCATGCCTTTCTTTTATCTTCAGTCCGGTTTAAGGGATTAAGGTGTTTAGCACCTTCACAACATTACGTGAGGTTCCCCCCTGACCCTTTTCACTCTCACTTTCCCCCCACTTCCTTTTATCATACAAGATGTTTCCTCTCATTACCAAATATCTACGTTAGTTCAACGGATACTTGATATCTAGGATATTGGCGAGAGAAACAATGCGAAAGCTGACGAACAACATACTCACTCTAGAATCAATGCGAGAAGAAAAAGGACTTCGGTAAACAAAACAGAAAATCCAATGAAGATCCGAGTTTGAAGAGGGACACCATACACCCTTTAACCCTAGAATGCATAACCCGGGCCTCTGAGGCCCGCCGGGTATTATATTTATCCGGGTTATGCATTCTAGGGTTAATACGTTCATTAATTATTAATTATGTATGATGCATGTGGTTAAAAGGATTTTTTCCTTTTTACATAACAGAATGGGATAAAAGGAAAACCAAATACCACGTTATTCATGAACATTTAAGAAGAAGAATTAACTAAAGCTTCATTCACCGAAGAAAAAGATTTAAGGACAAGAATTTAGTTGGAGAGGTGGCACGTTTTAACAAAAAGTATCATCAGTTTTGCACGTTTTTAGCAAAAAGTGTCATTGGATTATCGTTCAGGATTCACTTATATTTATTTCTAGCAGACAAATTTAACAGTACACATGAACATAAATATACAAAAAAAATAAATATACTTGCTACACATAAAGAAGGATAAAAAGTAACAGCCAGGAAACTCATTTCCTCACGATGTGAGGGTAAGTGTTCCCCACAGGTGACCTTTGACCCGAGCATTAGCGGAGTAAGCAGCCAGCTCAAACCAACCTTGAAGTCAACAGGCGGGAGCGAACCAGAGTAACACCGCTCAGAGTCCGCTATCGTAACCACTGAGCTACCGAGCGGCCATACACATAAAGACTACAATGAATAAATAAAATCTTAACATATTTACCATATAGTCATTGTAATTAAACAACAAATTTCATTTGGAATGTGTCAGTTATACATTAAAAAAATATTAAACCATAAAACTGGCATTTATATTACAGCCCTAGAATTGTGTGTTCCGCATCAGCGTCCTTCGGTTGCAAATTATACGCAGATTCCTTGGGGATTGGGTATAATGGTCATTGGTGCAGCTGCATATTTCATTCGTTCATGGAAACTACTTCAAATCACCTTGACAACCCCAGTTCTTCTCTTACTCATAAATATATGGTAATTTCATTACAAAATAAATACAAAAATTGATTAATGCATTTATTTATTTCTGTATTTATTTAATTTGTACAGCTATATTTAAGTTAAATTTTATCATTTATATATTGAATTCAATGAACAGAAATTGCACTGTCGTGTACAGAAAATTCGTAATAGTTTATCATTACAGTATTTTGCCAGAATCCCCTCGATGGTTGATCCTAAAAAAGAGATACAAAGAAGCTTTAAAAATTCTGTCTAGTATTGCCCGCCACAACAAACGAAATTTACCTCTTGACCAATCTCTTCTTCAATACATGGAAGGAATTAAGAACGTGGTAAGTTGCATTTCACTGAATTTAAACATAATACAAATATTCTCTCTCTCTCTCTCTCTCTCTCTCTCTCTCTCTCTCTCTCTCTTCGCCAGCGACCCACGTGGAATGCACGGAGCCGCGGCGCAAGGTGGAGGGCGTAAAGAAGGGGCCGATAGAGAAGGGTGGGAAGGGTCCGATAAAGAAAAAGGGTGGGAAGGGACCTACTGATGGCCCAAAGAAACGGAAGGATGTAGCTGCCGGTCGGGGTGGGTCGGGTGCTGTAAGTGCGTCTATGGGTGGCGACGGGTATCGAAAGGTCTCGGGCAAGAAGGCTGCGAAGCAGAAGCCTGAGATCGCAGTTGCCCCTGTCAGGACCTCCAACCGCTTTAGTCTCCTGTGCTCGAAGGAGGAAGACACCGTTTAGATTGGGGACTCGCAGATCAGGGGCCAGGAGAAGTACTTTGCTTCTGCAAACCGGGACGGGAGGAAGGTAAGGTGCTTACCTGGGCGGGGAAAGGCGCACTTAAGGAAGGAGGTAGAGAAGGTGCGCGTGGCTAGTCGGAGGACTGCGATCGTTGTCCAGGCTAGTGGCAACGACCTGTTCCTCAAAGGTGGTAGGGTAGGTCTTACAGAAAGGATCATCACCGAGTTCATGTTTCTTGCGGATGATCTAAAACTGAAGACAGACAGGGGAATGTTGATGGGTATTTTACCGCGGATGAATGCCAGTGACCACGCGCTCAGTAAGGTCATTGGCATCAACGAGAGGGTACAAGACTTGTGCGTCCCGCTGGGCGTAAGGTTTATTGACCCCTTCGACACATTTTCGGGTAGGTGGCACCTTTACCAGAGGGATGGTGTCCACCTCAATGACAAAGGTAAAGGTGTACTAGGTGCGCTGCTCGAAAGGCACCTATACAGAATGGTGAGGTCGAGCCCGGGGAGAGATGACGGGCCCCTACCGGGGAGAGATGATGTTGAGCCGGACCTCCGACGCGGACATCGCTAATGTGCTTAATGAGTACTTTGCGGGAGTGTTCACCAGGGAGGACACCCGCGTCATCTCCGAGCCAGGCGTCAGGCACGAAGCTGCTGGCCTGTATAGTGTTCGATGTACTGCGACAGTCGTTGCCGATAGAATAGACAAACTGAGCGCGTTTAAGGCTCCTGGGCCAGACCAGTTTCTCCCCAGAGTGTTGCGGAAGGTGCGCGACCAGATGGCTTCCCACCTGGCTACAGTCTTCAACAAATCGTTGGAGACGGGCCAGGTGCCTGGTGACTGGAGGGAAGCCAATGTGACCCCTATCTTTAAGAAAGGGGATCACGAAAGTCCAGGGCACTATCGTCCCATTAGTTTCACTTCAGGTGTAGGTAAATTATTAGAGGGGATAATAGCGGATAAGATCGTTGACCATTTGGATTCCTACAAGTTGCTTGGGGACTCCCAGCATGAGTTTAGACGGCATAGGTCTTGTCTCACCAACTTGCCCGAGTTTTTTCACGTCATGTTGAGTGAGTATGATGAGAGTAGGGCGATTGATATACTTTATCGCGACTTTCAGAAAGCCTTTGATAAGGTACCTCACCGCCGGCTAATGGCCAAAGTGCGCGCGCTGGGTATTGGTGGGGAAGTAGGTAGGTGGATTGAGAACTGGCTGAAGAATAGGCGGCAGAGGGTTGTAATTAAAGGGGCTAGTTCGGGTTGGGCCTCGGTCACTAGCGGTGTTCCCCAGTGTTCCGTTTTGGGGCCACTGTTGTTTATCATTTACATAAATGATATCGATGGTGGCATTGTCAGTAGGATCGCCAAATTCGCTGATGACACAAAGCTTGGGGCCAATGTTGGGACGCCCGAGGCGATAGAGCAAATGCGTGCAGACCTAGGTAGGATAGGAGAGTGGTCCGAAAAATGGCAAAAATGCCGTTTAACTTGGGTAAATGCAAGGTGATGCACATTGGCTACGCCAATCCCAAGTCGGACTACTCGATGTTGAGGAGTAATATCGAAGCCACTGATTTGGAAAAGGACTTGGGTGTGCTAATTAGCGGCGACCTTAAGTTTACGAAACAGTGCGTAGAGGTGGAAAAGAAAGCTCAGAATATGAGAATAAAAACCCACTCTAATAGACAGAGTTTATTTCCACGACAGTTTCGACGCCCACTGGCATCCTCCTCGGGTGGATACAGAAACACAAATGAAACAAAACAAGAGGGAAAAACAGTTCAGGGATCGACCGTTAAGAAAGAATGGAATCCAACCTAGGTGCGAATTTCTTAACGGTCGATCCCTGAACTGTTTTTCCCTCTTGTTTTGTTTCATTTGTGTTTCTGTATCCACCCGAGGAGGATGCCAGTGGGCGTCGAAACTGTCGTGGAAATAAACTCTGTCTATTAGAGTGGGTTTTTATTCTCATATTTTGACCTTCACGTAAAAAAGTGAAGTTTTTTGCATTTATTTATGAAAGCTCAGAAGTTGTTGGGTTATATCAGGAGACAAGTTCAGTTTCGGAACAAGGAGATTGTGCTCTCTCTGTACAATTCCCTGGTTCGGCCGCACCTGGAGTATGCTGTGCAGGAAAGATATCGAGAGGCTGGAGCGAGTGCAGGCGAGGGCCACAAAGTTAATCCCTTCCGTTAGGCATATGCGCTTCACTCGACGCTTACGCGCCCTGAACTTGTTTTCGCTGGAAACTCGGAGGCTGCGCGGTCAACTCATCGAGGTTCTCAAGCTCTTACGCGGGTTCAACGATGTCGATTTTAAAAGCATGTTTAGTTTAAATGATAACCCAACTCGCAACAATGGTTGGAAGTTGGATTTGAAACGGTTTAGGACTAGTGTGTGTGAGAATTACTTTACGTATAAGGTCTGTGACACGTGGAACAGTTTACCTTCAGAAGTTGTGAACAGTTCCTCTGTGGATCATTTCAAGAAAAGGTTAGACCAAATCTTGCACACTATTTGAGTGTGTAGAAAATTTTCCGTGGCACCCGTTGCCATTGGTACCTCCTTGGTATGAGCCGCAAGGCCTTTTGAGGTACTTCTTTTCCTTGTAACTCTCTCTCTCTCTCTCTCTCTCTCTCTCTCTCTCTCTCTCTCTCTCTCTCTCTCTCTCTCATATATATGTATATATACTGTATATATTTCTTAAACTATGAACGTGCATTATTAATATTTCGTATGACCTTTTTCTTTCAAAACTGTTTGAATGCATTGTGGAAAATTTTCCTCTAATTCTCGTAAAATTGTCTGAAATATTATTCCAATCCGAGCTCCAAGCATCACATCAAGAAGTACATTCATGTGGATGTTAGTTACTTTTTATTCTTTTATCGGTCCAAATAATCCCGTATTAATTTAATTATGTTGAGATCGGGACTTTTCAGAGCTACTCCATGATGTTCAGCACCTCAATTTCCTTTCGCGTTGCAAAAACAATTTGGCTGCTTTGGTATGTTTTAAGAGCAATATCATGCTAAAAAATTATCCCGTTCGAGAATGAATAGGATGAGGTATTGTAGTATCTGTTTGTACCTAATTGAGCCAATGTTTCAGCGATTTTCACAAGATATCCCACTTCAGTCCTTACCCGCGCGCAGCCACGTCTCCGTGGTGGGGGAGATTGCATGCCAGATCGTGAAATGTGTTATACTGAAAAGGGCTACCCATGTCAGGGAGGACACAACAGAGGAGACAGACTAAGTGTCGTCCATGCCTCCTCGGTTTTGGAGCTGCAACGGACCGGGGACAGTATCCTCCAGTTTCCCATGTGTTTGCTATGATTGTAGACCATATACTTTCCGTTTCCTTTCATCACGAAGTTGAGAATGCCTTGGAGCTGCGGTCTCTTTGGTGAGCAACACTTTTCTTTGGTGGGGTATAAGGTAAAATGGGAGATTCAGTGTGGCTCTACTAAATCAAATGATTTGAGCCAAATGGGTTTAGTAGTGTTGGAACGATTTTCGGTTCTATACACAAAAGCAAATTGACTCGAACCGAGTCTTGTTTGTTCATCCAGCTCGGTGTCGCTGTTGAGACAGTTTTATTAAAAAAATGGGCCTGTATGAAACAATTTAAAGAATATTGGGGCCTCATGATTTACTTTTCATGAGTTATTAAATGTCTAAATGTCTCAAACTAATAAAATAGACTATGAAAAACTTGGAATACATCAATATAAGCTACTTACGACAACACACGAGTCATTTTCATTTTATGTGTGGCGATGCTATGAGACGCTCTAATGGTTATTTACATATTCCTGTCCATGATGATTGGTTGTTTAACACCCTTCGCTACATCTAAGATCATAGGACGCAGAGGATCCGACCCACGGGTCGCTACATAAACTGGACAGTCTTCCATCTATCTACTCTCCAGATTCAATGTCGCTGATCGACAGGAAGCGGTGTCATGACATTGGCCACGATGTAGCCCTGTATTCCTTTCTGTTATTCCTGAGGTCATCGGTGCGTCTAAGCTCCCGGAAGAGACCTCTCCTTGTTGGGATCCGTGGTAAGGGGAATGACGAGCAACTAAAGTAGTTTTCAGTGGAGGAGAGTGTAGACACCAATCGACCAGGAACTACTCCGGGGTGGAGTTAGGCAGGAGACAGGAAGTGCTAGAACTCCCGTTTCTCCTTTCACTGTCCTCCTTGGCTGATCTTTTTCCGTGTCTCATCTACTTGTGAGCAGTCAACATGTTCTGAAACATACTTCTCTCATTATTCCTCACTACACACACATGCATCTTAGAAGCTTTTCAAAATTAAAAAAACAAAGTGGTATCGACCTCAAGAGCCTCGGAGTCCCGTGGGGACGGAACCATAAATGTCTCCACTTCTGGCTTCCCTACTACCGAAACCCAGGCAGCGAGGCTGGCTCTGCTACCGCCCATTCGAGATGCTCTGGGCCTTTCCCTTGTGAAAAATGCTCTGTATGAATTGGTCCCCAATTAACCCACCCCTAATATCTCCAGCAGTGATGTAGGTCTCGAGATCGGTCTCGGTCTCGAGACCGATCTCGAGACCCAATTTGCAGATCTCGATCTCGATCTCGGTCTCCGCTATTTAGATCTCTGTCTCGATCTCGGACTCGACAGACGCGGTCTCGGTTTTTCTCCCCGAGACCTTTCGAGACCTCTCGAGACCGTAATGAAAAATACGTTTTATTGGCGTACTCATGATGGTGGCTTGGTTGAACAGACACAATTCAGAATGTTTATGAAAGTTTGTAAAAGTAAGGGACTCTAGGTATTCACTAATCAGTCACCCTGTTTTGAGTTGCCACGTTTGTCTTGCCGGGGTGTGTGGGTCTGGATTTTTTTAGGTTAGCGCTACAAAAAATTTGCCCCCCCCCCACCCCGCCCTCGTCAAATTAATTTTATTGAAAATGGAAACACTAAATAGAGAATTATATATATTATATATATAAGTATGCTATACACGAAACTCAAGCACGGAGAATGAGCAGATACAGAGAGACAGCGCTCATTCTCACAGCAGCGATGACGAAATAAAACAGAGTTAAACCAAAGTTCCGAGACTAATGGCAAAATATCAAAGCTATCGGTCCAAGCAGAAGAACGTTGAAACTGGGAAGATTTTGAACCGCAGGGAACAGTTGTGGCGGTACCTCTGAGAGATCGATGAATCTCATATTTTAGACAACTGCTTTCCAATAAAGTTTTGGCACCAGAAAAGGGATAAATTCCCATCACTGGCCAATATTGCCATGACTGTTTTAACAGTGCCTGCCTCTAGTGCTCCAATTGAGCGTGTATTTAGCCATGGAGGCATAATAATGAGGCCCCACAGAAGTCGAACTTCAGCAGATCTTCTGAGCATGCTGATGTTCCTTAAGTGTAATGAGTAGGGCGGTCAAAAGTCAATAAAGTCAAATTGTTTCCTTTGGGGCACTTTTCACTGAAACGACTGAAAATGCAATAAAAACACCTGTAGGGGGTATATTACCAAAGTTAATAGGTCAACCAAAAGTCAACTTTTACCTGTTAGGTCAAAAAATAGCAATGAGGTAAATAAAGTCAATTTTTGGAATAAATAATTAAAATAACTAAAAATTGGCATCTTTTTGGTTAACTGGCAACTTCGCTGCTCGTATTTGTCTTATTCAGTTATGTCCGTTCTGGTTTGGATGTGGTTGTGTTGTATGTATTGTGGTTACTGGTTACCATTTTTTATTTGTGATTTTTTCTGATTTGTGATTTCACTGATTTCGATTTCTTTTGATTTCAGATATTTAAAATGCCAAAAGTTGCAGTTAGTTCTATTGCTAAAGTGCGCGCTATAATTGCAAAATATCCTAATGAATTCATTTGTTCAGGAAAAAATGAGCTATACTGTCAGATTTGTTGTGTTGTGGTCAAGCATGACAAATCCTTTTTTGTGGATAAACATCGCTCTACCCAAAAGCACCAGCGTGGTATAGACCAAAATGTGGGAAATGAAAAGACGCAAACCCTTTTAAAGTACAAGTCTTCAGATTTTTCGGAAAAACTTGTGACTACATTTCTGTCAGCCAACATACCTCTTCATAAGTTGAGCAACCCTCATGTGAAACAATTGTTCTCTGAATTAGGTGTAGCAGTGCCTTGCGTGTCAACTTGCGGATCAATAGCAATGAAACAGGCAGAAAGCGAGTTAAGTAGAATAAAACATTTGCTAGAGGGTAAATTAGTTTTCCTAATTGTTGATGAAAGTGAAGTAAGGGGCTCAAAATATTTGAACATACTTGCTGGATCTATTGATGTTCCCAAGAAAACATATTTAATCAGGTGCGATGTTCTTCTTGGAAATGTTAATGCACGAACTGTCATACGCAAGATTGACGATACTGTAAAGAATTCAAGATACCAAGAGAAAATTTCTGTTTACTTCTGTCTGATGCAGCTCGTTACATGGTGTCAGCTGGGCGACACTCAAGCAACTTTTTCCAAGACTTTTCCATGAACGTGTCTTGCGCATCTGTTACATAATTGTGCGATGCAAATAAGAGCATTTATAGTGATGTTGACACTTTAATTGCATGTGTCAAGGCTTCTACTCTTAAAAACAAAAGAAGGAAGGAATTGTTTGCTGAAATAGGAACTCTCCAGAACCGATTGTAACACGTTGGGCAAGCTGGCTGAACGCTGCTTTTTATTATGCAGACAATTTTCCAAATGTGAAGACAATTGTGGAAAATTTTGAAGATGAAGGAATCATTGTTCAGAAGGCTAAAGAGAGTGTTGCTAATGAAAAACTGCCAAAGCAACTAATGTCAATCAAAATGAATTACAGTTTGATTGCTAGCTTAGTGACTAGGATGGAAGCATCTGATTGCACCATTAGAGAGGCATATGAAACCATTCTTCTATCAACCTTGGCGAAGATATGTGTTCAGTCAAACAATACATTGAAACAAGACTCAAGACAAATGGTATTTGTGAATAATTAACCTCAGTAGACCTGAAATCTCACCAACAGTTTATGGTCAGCTTTTGCAATGTCAACCAACAACTGCCGCTGTAGAGAGATCTTTCTCATGCTTAATAAATTATTAAGTAAGGATCGCAATTTTTGCCAGAAAATGTCGGCAAATACTTCATAATTTACCACAATCGGTCAACTGATGTAGAAGAGCAAGAATAAGTAATTAAAGTATCGTTTTATTATAGAAAGTAAAGGCAACTTTCTAAGTCAATTTTTTCAATTCGTAAGGTCAATTTCTTAATTTTTTCGGTCAACTTTTGACTGCCCTAGTAATGAGCATCTATCATGCTTTAAATAAATGCATAAGTCAAACTGGGTAGTGGGTACGTTCATTAAACCTTCTGTGACATATAAAAGAAGTAAATAAATAAAAAGTACGTGTATATATATATTCATTTGTTAATTTATAGGCTACACTTTTTGCATTCAACACACTACATCTGAGAAAGTAGTTATTAGTTTATTAATATACTTAACATAGTCTAATTTCCATAGTAGTGTAAAACAAATTGAAAGGGCATTTGCTTGGTCTCGATCTCGGTCTCGAATTTTAAGGGTCTCGATCTCGGAAAGTAGATCTCGATCTCGAACCTTTGATCTCGGTCTCGATCTTGGTCTCACGGGATCAGGTCTCGGTCTCGGTCTCAGTCTCGGACTTGGTGGTCTCGACTACATCACTGATCTCCAGTAGGGGTCAGCCTAGAGATTCCGGAAATGGTCCAGAGCGGGCAGAGTAAATTGAGGTCCACAGTAGCATTCCTCACCAAATTAGGTTAGGGTAATTTACCTTAGCCTTTGTTAAGCTATGAGTTGATGCTAGGTCTTAGGCCACAATGTAGGCCTAATTTTACTGACCCAGCTTATATTATGTCCCCAAACTGGGTTCAAAAACACAACTGATCACTTACTGAGTGTTATTAGACAGTCCTTCTTCTCTTTGCTCAATATTTGAGAGCGTACTTGCTGGTGGGGATCTTTTTCCGTTTTTTAGCCTCTTCCTCTCCCTGTTCCGTCTTGCTCTCTCCTTGATTCCTCGTCCGTTCTTCCCGCGGCTTTTTCCACCAGCATCCTCTTGGTTTTTTTCGGTTGGTTGATTGGTAATGTATGTCTATTACCGAGCACGCTCTATCACAGTATATAAATACTAATGTGGAGAATAACTCTGGTGAGCAACCAATTGGTTTCATCCACCCAGTTATTGACATAAAAGGAGTTTAATAATTGTTAGATTAACTACCTACCTACTCAGTGGACCATTTTCATTATCTCCCAACTACCCACACGTATCAGTTTCCATACCCTGATTCACTTCCCACAAATTTCTGCAACATTCGTGGCATTTCCTCAGATTTTCAATCTGTTGCACACCGCCTCTCCTTCTCTAAACCTCATCTTCTCTTCCTCACTGAAATTGAGGTGTCTGGGACGACTGACAGCAGCCCCTTTTCTGTTCCCTCTTAATTTAACTATACTCAATTTCACTCCAAAGGTGGATGTTGCGTATATGTACGCAATGACCTAATTTATTCTCGTATTCCAGAACTCGAATCCTCCGAATTCTATACCCTCTGGCTACGGCTTACATGCCAATCTCAAACTTACTCTGCCAAATTTTTTTTCTCCGTTGGGCTCCTCCGACCATAATTTTATATCTGTTTCCTGTTCTATCACTCCACTTCGGCCTTTGGATCCTCCCAAGAGGAGGCGCCTTTGGCACTTTGGCGCCGCTAATTGGGAGGCCCTTAGGCAGTACTTCTGTGATTTCCCATGGAATGATTAGTGCTTCCGTGGCCAGGGCCCTTTCAAATGCACTAAGCACATCTCGGAGGTGATTCTCTCAGACATGGAAGCGTACATTCTATATTCTATTCCAACTACTAATGCAAAAAAAAATCCCTTGGTTTAACTTTGCTTGTTCTAATGCCCGCAACAGAGAGGAGGCTTCCAGAAGGTACCGTCACCATCCAACTCCTGACTCTCACTGAGCTTATATTTCTGCTCGGAATCGTGCAAAATCTGTTCATCGACTGACCAAAAATTCTTTCATTAGACAAAAATGTGAAAACCAATCTAATTCTAATTCTTCTCGCTCTTTCTGGCACTTAGCCAAGAACCTCTCCAACAACTTTACTTCTTTCCTTCTTCTTTTCGACTCCGACGGCTTAGTTGCCGTTTTTCTCCTGATAAAGATGACCTCTTCGCCCAAACCTTTCCCTCCAGCTCAACCCTGGACGATTCCGGTGCTGTTCCTCCATCAGGCCTCCCCCTCAACAGTCACTCCATGCTTCGCGTGGAACGGCTATGATGCACCTGACCTCTGATCTTTCTACTATCTCTGAATGAGGCAGAGGAACCTTGTGGTTTTCAATGACTCAAAAACTCTGTTCCTCCATCTGTCTACTCGTCACAATCTTCCACATGACTATCGCCTTACCTTCCACAATACACAACTCAATCCTTCCTCTTCTCTTAACATTCTTGGCGTTCCTTTTCTCGTGATTCTTCTTGGAAAGATCACATATACTCCCCAAAACAACTTCTAAACGGTTAGGTGTGCTGTACCGCCTCCGCAGTTTTTTCACCCCTGCTCAGTTGCTCCTTCTGTATAGACTACGCTTCTCATGTGTGGGGTGGCTCAACCCACGCAGCTCTACTTGACAGGGTGGAATCAAAGCCTTTTCGTCTCATTAATTCCCCACCTCTTACTGACTGTCTTCAATCCCTATCTTTTCGCCGCAATGTTGCCTCACTCTCTCTCTGCTATCGTTATTATAACGGACACTGCTCTTCTGAACACTCTAACCGCATACCTCCTTCTTTAAGGAGATCGCACAGTACTAGACTTTCGACACATTCTCATTTCTTTTCTGTCCAACCCTAGCACAAGAGTTAATCGATATTTTCAATCTTTCAACTATTGAACCTGTCAGCTCTGAAACAATCTTCCTCAGTCCATTTTTCCCCCTATCTATGACCTCCAATCTTTCAAACGCAGTGTCCAGGCATATCGAAATCCTTGGACTTCGATTTTGGCTCTCTTCTTCCTCCATGAGGGATGGGGCGTTTTAGGGGCATTGCTCCTTCCCGCAAAAAAATAAAAACATCTCCCTCTAGCACATTCTTTCTCCTCCTCAGTTCTGATCTCCCCTTCCCGGGTATCAAAATGCGATTGTGATGCCCATAAGGGCGTTTCTTCTCCAGTTAGCCAGTCTTCTGACTCCCGTCAACGAGATCGACGGCGGCGGAATTCTGCCACAAAGATCACTATGGTCAAGCGCATTCAGAAAAAAGTTCAATGGTGTCCTTATCCCTATCCCGATCCTTAATTTAACCTTCGATGGGCTTGCCCTTCCTCCTGTTCTTTCGGCTGTTTGGCTCCGGCTCAAAGTCAAGACATATATTCCTCTACCTCGTCAGTTCGGTGATGTCGGCCGTAACTGTCACCGCCGTCAGTCAGTCGCGAAATCAACCCGTTGTGTGTTTCTTGTGGTGGTGCCTCCCATGAGGGTACAGACTTTCAGGCCCTTTTTTTGTGTATCAGCTGCGACGGCGGTTATGCAGCTTCTTCAAAGTTGTATGACCGTTATTTAACTGAAAAAGAAGTTCTTGCATTTCCGGCAGTGTAGGCAAAGACAGTGTTCGAAATCAGAGGGGGTCAGGGGTGGGTTTGACCCCCCAAATCTACATGAGACCCATGGAAATGTGCTGTCCAAGGGGATCCAGTGTGGGTTCTGTAAAAACCCCTGTAAATATTTATATGGAGTATGTTAAATTTCTATATCTAAAGTTTTCAAGTATTAATTTATATGAAACAACTATTATATTTATATATAAATATATTATACATAACTATATTTATATAAAGCAACTGATGTTCTTCTATTGTTATCTACATAATTGCATACCTTTCAACCTTTCAAATGTTCCCTTGCAATGATTCCTCATTTCACGAAGGTCAAGCTTGTCGCACCTCCTCTCGAGTTGGCCTGGTGAAGTAGAGACTTGGTTTCTTGTATTCTCCACTTCACATAGCCAGGTACGACCCGCTCATCGGGGATTGTTCTGAGCCAGACGTCTAATCTTCTTTTGAAGATGTCCATCGCAACGCCACTCGTGTTCCTTAGTTCTTTGGGCAGCTGATTAAACAGTCTTGGTCCTCTCACAACAAAATTGTTTTCCTTCAGGGTTAAGGGTGTTCCCTGTCTTGCCTTTAATTTGGGAACACGACACAGTCTTTTTTCTACTTTCCACTGTTGTTTGGGAGGTTATAGGGTTCAGAGTAAGAATAGGGGCTAGTTTCTCCATTTTTTCCAAGTGTAAATAATGGTGTGTGTGTCTCTTCTCCTTTCCAGTGAATATATGTTTAATTCGCATAACCTTTCCCAGTAACTTAGTTCTTTGCACCCATTGATCTTGGCTGTGAAGCTTCTCTGAATCCCTTCTCGCTGACTAATGTCTTCTTTTCTATGTGGGAATGTTAGGACCGAGCAGTATTCGAATTTGGGTATGATGAGTGTTTTCAATAGAGGAATCATTATATTCCTGTTCCTTCGTTTAAAGGTTCTCAGTATCTGCCCAGTTATTTTCTTTGCTCTGTTTACTGCTATCTTATTTTGTGTTTCAAATTTTGCATCATCAGTCATTACAACTCCTAAATCTTTTGCTTTAGAATTTCTCTGAATTTCCTGTCCATTTGGGGTATATTATTCCATGGATTTTAGGTCCTCCCTTTTTCCATACCTTAACAGTTAAAATTTCTCAGTGTTAAATTTCATAGTGTTGTCTTCCGGCCACTTGTAGATTCTGTTCATGTCTGTTTGTTGAGATCCTATATCTCCTGGGTTTCTTATTTTTCTACTGATCTCTGTTTCATCGGCAAAGGATGTTACTGTGCTGTCTCTGGTAACGTCCTCATCTATGTCAGTTAGCATGATTATGAAGAGCAGTGGAGCTAATACTGTTCCTTGTGGTACTGAGCTTAGGACTTCTGATTCTGATGAAGATATTCCTTGAACTGTAACGACTTGCCGCCGCTCACTAAAGAAATTATATATCCATTTCCCTACTTTTCCTGTTATTCCCATATATTTCAGTTTATGTATTATGATTCCATGGTCACACTTGTCGAACGTTTTGGCAAAGTCTGTGTATATTACATCATAGTTTTTATTACTTTCAAGCGCATCAATAATGTTGTTGTAGTGTTCCGTTAGTTGTGATAGGCATGATCTGCCTGACCAGAATCCATGTTGGTTATCATTTAATTTTTTCTGAGTTTCCAAAAAGCCATAGATTTTTTTCTCTATCTATTCTTTCAAATATTTTAGTGAGATGAGATATCAGCAACACTGTCCTATAATTTTTGGCTTCGGATCGATCTCCTCCTTTATATATTGGGACTATGCTCGCTCTCGTCACGATGCCCGGTATATTTCCAGTGTCTAGTGATTGTCTCTAGATCCAATATAGGGGCTCAGCGATTGCATTCTTGCAGTTTTTGATCAGTATGGCATTCCATTTGTCCGGTCCTGCCACCGAATGTGCTTTTAGTTTCCCTATAGCTTGTGTAATATCATCTGTCCTAAAGTCGAAGTCCGTTATACTTTCCCCTTGTAGTTCTTCTTCAAAAAACGCTTTTCTATCGCATATCAGTTTGTCAGTTTTGGGGATACTGAAAGATAATTCGTACTGAGCTCTTAATATGTCAGATAATTCTGTTAGATCATCAGATAAAGCACTGTCTCCTTTTTCAAAGGTTCGATAGTCGTGTGATTTTTCGCCTTCCTTTTTGCAAAATTATAGAAGTACTTTTGGTTAACCTTTATCGCTTCTGTATGCGTCTCAGTTAGGTCCTGTATGACGCAATCGATACTTTCCAGTTTATCATTTAATATTTTTCTGATGTTGTCTTTGCAGTTACTTAATTTTGCAGTCACTCTTTTTCTTTTTCGGAACAATGACCTCTTTTATCTCTCGAACCTGCTTCTCTTTTCTCTTTGTTGCATTTTGGGACATGTCTTTCCACAATTTCCAGCGTTTTCCCCTCTAAAGTCATTAGCATTTCTTCAGTTGTCTTGGCCTTGAAGATGGTTTTCCAATCTATTACTTCCATGCTGGATGCAACACATTCCCAGTTTATAGCTTTGGAGTGAAAATTAAAAATTTCGAATTTGCTTCTTTCTGTTGTTCGTGTTCTTTCCTTTCCTGTTGTTTTTATATTGGTTGTTATTTCACTAATGTTGTGATCCAATATTATAGTTGGGGATATTTCTACGTTATTAACTATGTTGCTATTGTTTGTGAATACCAAATCTAGGCAGTTGTTTTTTCTTGTGTTTTCTGTTATAAATTCATCGGCTAGAGCGAGTAACATTTTTACCTGCTCCTGATCTTCCCGTGTGGCCCCCTTGTCCTGGTGTATACATATATTTTTTTCCTATCCTTTTATATTTCATGAATGGAAAATTAAAATTACCAAAAGAGAAAAATATTTGGGGTTGGAGAGTGTAGATCTTTTACCCAGTTTCTGACTTCTGTAATAAAATCTGAGAATTTTGAAGTTAACGTGTTCAGGGTTTGTATGATACATTACAATTAGTACCATATTTAATTTTTCAACTTCTGCTGCTACACATTCTACGTAGCTGTTTGAAGTACTTATAGTCATTTCTGCCGTATGTCTTTCGCGTGTGTTAATAGCACACCCTCCTTTACGCCTCACTGTTCTGTTGGCTCGGAGTATGTTATAGTTGTCAATTTGTATTTCTTTTTTGTCAACATAAAACTCACAGCTTTCACTGGCTGTCCTTTAAATGGGTTTCCGTGAGGCATGCAAAGTCTGCTCCGGTTTCTTGCATGAGTCCTTTCAGGTATAAGACTTTTTCCGGGGAATGGCTTGATTTAAGGCCCTGAATGTGGCTAGGATTATTTTTATTTTTTCTCTATCGTTTTTACATACCTGTGGTACCGATTCGTTTTCCAATGGTGGTACAGGTTTTGTTGCCTTGTGATCCTCCGAGAATTTTCTTCTCTTTATCGCATGAAGTGTCTTTCTGCGTGCCTCCTGTCCGGCTCTCGGATTTCTATATTTGTCAGCTGACTTTGTATTTGCTGGGTGGTATTTAGCAGTTGAATTGTGTTGGCAGTGCCCTTTTGCGTAGTATTTACAGACGATATTTTCTACGCTTCTATTTCTTCTCGTCTAATTACTTTCTGTTTTTAATTTTGGTATTATCATTTTTTATTATTTTCATTATCATTATCATTGTTTTTACTGTTATCATTATTATTTTTCAAGTGTCCAGTTTTTGTCGGCTGTTTATTTTCTACGTTTTTAGTTTTTACCTTTTTATCATTTTCCTCGTTGGATAGTTTTACCATATTGCAAATTTTACTTATCTCTTTTCTTTCTTTTATGTCTTCATTCCGTGTTATATTTTTATTTTTATTTGTTCCTTTCTCATCTACCCGGTTTTTTATTGGGACATTTTGGGACTCTTGTTTCCTCATTATTCTCTTCTTTTCCTTAACACTCGTAGTCACTATCTCCATTTCTTTAAATATCGCAAAAGAGTTTACAGTCTGTGTACATGCGTCCGATCTGTTTGGCGTTCAAGACGAGGGATATTTTCCTATCATCCCAGTTCATGCAGATATAATCGTGCAGTTTTTGACAGAAATCACACCTGATTGTCGCATTTCATTTGCTTCCAAATTACACAAATTGCAAATTAGGTGAGAATTTTGATCCATGGTCATGCTATTCATTAATTATCGGAAAAAGAAATACACACAAATTTTTTCTTCCTTTTTCTTTTTTTTCTTTCCTTTCGACAGTCGCGAGGGTTTTATGACCTTTGCCTTTTATGACCTTTTTCCTACCTTGTTTCAAAATTTCTCGAATGCCAACCGTGTTATAGTTTAAATATATACGTTAAACTGGCGATAATTTATGTAAACTGTATTGCACTTTCTTACATTTAATGAATTTCACTTTATAATTTATATGCACGGATTCACTGATACTTTATACACTTTCGGGTGTAAACAGAATAAACCGCTGAGAAGTTATTCCCTCCTTATTTGGATTTTAATACAGGGAGAGAGAAACAAAGCGTCCATTACCCACGAGGTACAAGCAAATAATTATACGCCAGTTATCATAATTCTAATAGGCCTATACTATGGTATAATGCATTGTACTACCAGAATGTATTACAGGAGAGTAGTATTACCGCAAAATGGGAGAGTGTAATTGCAATGCAACATTGCAACATTGCATACAATATGATGAGAGTGTTTTTGAGTGTTACTTGATTCCCAATCTATGGCATAATTATTTTGGATGGCGTGATAAAAAATTGCATTGTTAGTGTTACAACATCTGAAGGTATATTTATGTTCTTTAACACGAGTTTCAATATTTCTTCCAGTTTCGCCTACATATACTAAATCACAATTTTTACAGGGAATGCTGTAGACCAGCATTCTCCTGTTTTGCAAAGTTATTCATAACCAATTTACTTTTTACAGTAGACGAATATTTGAACGCCAAATCAAACCTAAAATCTTTCGTCAAAGGTTTTACACTTTCTAAGCCGGAAATGTAAGGCAAACTCAAATATCGTTTATGGTTAACTAAAGGTTCCCGAGGGGCATAAAAGATTTCCTGGCTTTAAAATACACCTTTCTGATAAGCCACTCAGGATATTTTAAATACTTAAAAATGCTCCAAATCTTTGAATTTTCTGAGTCCAGCAAATGCGGGCTACAACTCCTGAGTGCTCTCAGAAACATGGAAGAAATAATTAAGCTTTTAACACCATCATCATGATATGAAAAATAATGAATATAAACAGTGGCAAACAATAATTGGCCCCACCCCTGCACAGATGAAACTAATAGAGGTAAAAAACTGAATGTTGCATCTTTTAGACAATTTGGACCAGGGGTGGGGAAACTTTTCAGTACCAAGGGCGAAAATCGATAACATAAACACCTCCGCGGGCGTCTGGCAAATTTTAAGCTTATATACAGCGTGTCCCAAAGAAATGTATACCCATTTTGTTCGATAATACCAGCTATGAGGATAATAAATATATTACTTTTTATATGTTTTTTAATAAAGAATTTTCTCCTGAATCTAAATATGTAATTATTTTATTAAAAAATTGAAGAACAAAAAGTTACAGATGTTTAAATTATAATTATTATTTTCGAGACTTCATGTGCGATATTTTCTAATATTTTAACCGACTGTTTTGAGATACTTATGTTTAGTGTTGATATTGAAGCATAAATGTTGTAATTATTAGTTAATTCAAAAATTTACAAATTCCATGGTTAAATGACACTTTATCTAAGATGTTCGACGTCTTCCAGAAGGTTGTTTTGTAAGTTTTGCACAGTGCCGTCGGTTTCAAACTTATCTCGTATACGTGCAAAAATATTAGAAAATATCGCACATGAAGTCTCGAAAATAATAATTATAATTTAAACATCTGTAACGTTTTTGTTTTTCAATTTTTAATAAAAATAATTACATATTTAGATTCAGGAGAAAATTCTTTATTAAAAAACATAAAAAGTAATATATTTATTATCCTCATAGCTGGTATTATCGAACAAAGTGGGTATACATTTCTTTGGGACACGCTGTATATAAGATGTATTTTAAAAAGCTATTTGCTGGGCTGTAAATAAATAATTTGTAGTAAATAATAAATACCTAAGCGGGCGAATTGAAATTAGCTCGTGGGCGAAATTTCGCCCGCGGGCGAGGGTTTCCCCACCCCTGAATTTTAGACAATCGTTCAGGATCTATCCTGAAAGACCGAGTGGAATCCCTGATGCTTGCTCAACCACCAGTCACCCGATTCTGCCGCCGGACCATGGAGCAGCACATCGAAACAATCATCCGAAATCTTGAGTACGACACTGACCTTTTCGAGTCTCTCCTCACCTCCTACCCTTGCCGACTTGAAGCCGTCTGCCAAGCACAAGGAGGCAACACCAACTACTGAGTGGTTTTGTTTAGACGTAAAATTAAATTGTCTAAAAGATGCAACAATCAGTTTTTTGTACCTCTATTAGTTTCATCTGTGCAGGGGGGCGGCAATTATTGCTTGCTACCCCTCACCCCTTACAAACTGCAGTGAGTGGGTTTTCTATAGACAGTGAAAGTGGGCTTTCCATTTTTGTTAATGACCAAAACATTTAAAAAAGGTAATTGTTTGTCGTTTTCCCATTCATATTTAAATTTAATAGAGGGAATAAAATTATTTAATGACTGAAAGAAAGTATCAAAGTTGTTTCAGTTCTCAGGCCAGTTTATCACGTCAGCCAAAATAATCATGCCATAGATTGGAGTAGTATAGCCGCAAAAAGGTAGAGTGCAATTGCATAATGTTACGTAATGTTGCAAGAGTGCCACCCACCCCCCTTTGTTGCAAGAATGCCAACCCCCCACCCCCCTTCGTTGCAAAGCCTCTTTGGGGGAAAAGGTTGGACGGCCTCACCCCCCAAAGGAGCAGAAAGAGAAAGAGAGAGAGAGAGAGACCCAGAGGAGGATCTTTGCTTGGCTGACTGCCAAGCTCATATGGGGTTCTTCAGCCACCCGCCGCGCTCTTATAGGGCACTAATCAGCCAGTTGGCTTAGGCAGCCAGTGCCTTAGGGCATCATCAGCCAGTGCTTCAGGGTGTCATCGTCTCAGACCATCATCAGCCAGTGCCTCAGGTGTCATCGTCTCAGAATATTAACAGCCAAGTGCCACAGTGCGCTAAAAGGAACCGGGCACGCACCCCGCTCTGGGGTCGGTCCTTGCTGAGAGCCCTGCACCTCAGCCAAGTGCCAGTGCCTCCGGGGTCAACCATATAATAATCGCCCAGTTGGCTTAGAAGACCGATTTGACAAACAGTAATTAATTAATTATTCTGAAAACCAAATAATAGATTTGAAATTATATAATCACTTCATGCGTGGATAAATTTCAAATAAAAAAGGAAACTTATCACGTAAAATCTAGCCGTGTTTACAGGAATTTTATCTCCAGAAATTTTTATAATTAGCTTTCGCCAACGGTTACAACAAACAAAATTAAATTTTTTTTATTCAAACATTGCTTAATGGTGCTTGATTTTGGGTTCAAATGCGGAACGTTTAACAAGCCTAAATACAATAGAACAGTGGTCCCAACCCGTGAAATAATAATAATTATTATTATTATTACCACTACTAATGATGTATATATATATATATAACATCCTATTCTGAACAGCTCGATAAATGCTCAAATTAAATATAAATTTGTAACTATTCTATTTTAAAAGTAAAGTTTTAGGACTGTGACTTATTTATATTTTTGTTAACTGAAGTGTATATATATATTTCAATTTTGGAAATGTACAGGTAAAGACGCGTTTTATGATATAAATTTGTAACTAATCTATTTTTAAAGTAAGTTTAGGCCTAGAATATTTGTTTGCGGTGCCTTCCTCATAATTATTTTAAACATTTCGGCATTTATATATATACGACAATGGAGGAACATCCCATTTATCAGCATTTGGCCGAAAGGTTCTCTTGGTACAGCACAATACATGAATGTTTATCAAGCTGAAACCTTTACCACCGCAAGGGATAAGGGTCGTCCGCAGTAAATATATTTGCTTTTAGCCTTTCAAAGCATGACAATGAGCTTCCCGAAGAAATAGACAAACAAGACATGACCTGTCTTAAATTTTATTTTCGCAGAAATGGTTGTACAATGGGCCATATATATATACGGTCAAATAATACATATATATATATATATATATTTATAATTACGGCTTCTTGCTTATTTTAAAATAATATCTTTTTCATATCCAGGAAAATAGACAATATTATCTGTGCAAATAAAAACCTGATACCATACGTGCATTTTTTCTAACAACCATTTGGCCGGTAAGGTTGTTAAACCGTCTACCCTTTGGGCGGCACACACACAATATAATATATATATATATATTTGGATTTTAACCTTCCGAACAATTCAATTCAGTTTTTTTCGGGAAAATCATTGTTATGCTTTGTTAATATTTGTCGAACGAGATTAAAAGCCTTTATCACCATGTACGTGTCTTTCCTATTCTATAAGTAACCATATGACATTGTTCAGTCCCGCAAAGGTCATGCCCCACTTTTCGCAGAAAAATAATTGTTGTATTGTCTGGCAAATAAACAAAGGGGCATCAGGACAACGAGAACAGACAGGAATTCATCAACACATCGGTACAGATGGACCGCCCAGATCTGACGGGGGATAGCCAACCACAGCATGTCTCGTCAGGTTTCGAACAACCCTATAGCTAGACTCCACCCCCACCTTTCGTGGAGTTCCAATCACCGTTCTTGGAAAGGGGGCATGCCCTCGGGTTGGTCGAAAATGCAGGCCCAAGTCCTAATCCCTGCCCAAATCTCCTCGCAAGCCAATAGGAAGCTAAGGTCCCCACTTGTGGGTTGGTCACGTGCCCCCTTATAAATGGGGAATTTCGCTCCATACAGTCAGTTTTTCACGCGACTTGGTGCATCATACGAATCATGGCTGAACTCTACGATTCACCCGACCTGATTGCCGATAAAGGTTATTACGGCCAAGCAGCATTGTACCTCTTCAGTGTTGCAGAACGGGGGCTATCCTCTCAACAAAGAATGCTATGGAGATTTGCGACGATATGCAAAAAACAATCAACAAAAATGTTATTGAAATGTGGGTACTGTTTCTCGTTTCGCGTCTTGTTTGTGTTTCCAATTCATATTATGTTTAACTTATCGTAGGTTTTTTATTTATTGTCTATTCCCTCATTTATATATATATATATATATATATGTGTGTGTGGTGAAGCTTTAAGAATATGTTCTCAATAATTTCCTACTGCAGTAGGAAATTACCAAAATTGCATAGTAGCGCTTTGAAATTTTTTAAATATTGTTTGATTCTTTCGTAGGTTATCTAAAACCAATTTAAAAAAATGAAATGGTCATAAAATAATAAATTCTTAACATAGTGAGTTTATTTTTATACTCTTGTGTAGAGTTGTATGTATGCTAAATATTTCAAGTCCATATTTCTTTTAGTTTTTATTCAAATGAGCATCTAATGAACATCATCTTTGGTTACATTTTGCGGTTTCTCGTTTCGCGTCTTGTTTATGTATCTAATTCATATTATGTTTAACTTATCGTAAGTTTTTTATTTATTGTCTATTCCCTCATTTATATATATATAAATATGTGGTGAAGCTTTAAGAATATTTTCTCAATAATTTCCTGCTGCAGTAGGAAATTACCAAAATTGCAATAGCTGCGCTTTGAAATTTTTTAAATATTAAAAGATTCTTTCGTAGGTTATCAAAAAGCAATTTAAAAAAAATGAAATGGCCATAAAATAATAATTCTTAACATAGCGAGTTTATTTTTATACTCTTATGTAGACGTTGTAGAGATGTTCATATATATATATATATATATATATATATATATATATATATATATATAACTAACTGCAATGACCACGCAGTATATTAATGTATAGAAACGACGTAAGTATAGAGGAGTGTTCTGCACACGAGGAAGAGAAATAACGAACAAATGAAAAATGAGGTGACCACCCGGGAATCGAACCCAGGATCTTTCGATTGCCGGTCAAATATGCTACCACTACACCACGGGCCTCGATCAGTCAGAAGTCGCAATTCTCCTACATAGGGCAGAAACCAATGCCTTGAGAGGGCACCCTCGCAAATCGTGATATGTACATTTAACTGCAATGACCACGCAGTATATTAATGTTAGAAACGACGTAAGTATAGAGGAGTGTTCTGCACACGAGGAAGAGAAATAACGAACAAATGAAAAATGAGGTGACCGCCTGGGAATCGAACCCAGGATCTTCCGATTGCCGGTCAGATATGCTACCACTACACCACGGACCTCGATCAGTCAGAAGTCGCAATTCTCTACATAGGCAGAAACCAATGCCTTGAGAGGGCACCCTCGCAAATCGTGAATATGTACATTTAACTGCAATGACCACGCAGTATATTAATGTATAGAAACGACGTAAGTATAGAGGAGTGTTTTGCACACGAGGAAGAGAAATAACGAACAAATGAAAAATGAGGTGACCACCCGGGAATCGAACCCAGGACCTTCCGATTGCCGGTCAGATATGCTACCACTACACCACGGGCCTCGATCAGTCAGAAGTCGCAATTCTCCTACATAGGGCAGAAACCAATGCCTTGAGAGGGCACCCTCGCAAATCGTGAATATGTACATTTAACTGCAATGACCACGCAGTATATTAATGTAGAGAAACGACGTAAGTATAGAGGAGTGTTCTGCACACGAGGAAGAGAAATAACGAACAAATGAAAAATGAGGTGACCGCCCGGGAATCGAACCCAGGATCTTCCGATTGCCGGTCACATATGCTACCACTACACCACGGGCCTCGATCAGTCAGAAGTCGCAATTCTCCTACATAGGGCAGAAACCAATGCCTTGAGAGGGCACCCTCGCAAATCGTGAATATGTACATTTAACTGCAATGACCACGCAGTATATTAATGTATAGAAACGACGTAAGTATAGAGGAGTGTTCTGCACACGAGGAAGAGAAATAACGAACAAATGAAAAATGAGGTGACCGCGCCGGGAATCGAACCCAGGATCTTCCGATTGCCGGTCAGATATGCTACCACTACACCACGGGCCTCGATCAGTCAGAAGTCGCAATTCATTTACAGAATATTACAAATAGCGAGTTCTGCTCCTTATATTTTGTTTTCTTCTTCCACAGAACCGTGAATGACGACGATATATAGCCCCCAATCATCGATATCACGGATGAACCCGTTGACCATGCATCTACAATGCCCATACCCGCCGATGAATCCTCACCAGCGACACCTGTTGCACGTTCAAAGCGGAGACATGATGAAGAGTCCTCCACGTCAGGTATAAAGCGCGTCAGGAACGCGCCGGTTGTTAGACCACCAGTAGTAGAGCCCCAACCCTCAACGTCTTACGCAACCATCCCCACATCAGCTTCTTCAGCCAATATACCCCTTGTTCATCCTCCACAGTTCCCCCTTCTGTTGAGTCTGCAGTAATAGAGCCCCAACCCTCAACGTCTTACGCAACCAACCCCACATCAGCTTCATCCGCCAATATAACCCCTTATTCATCCTCCACAGCTGCTCCCCGTTCTGTTGAGGATGGTATAACGTTCGAGTTGGTGCGCACCGCAACCCCGACCCCAGCCTTGACTAGAAATCGGTATATAGTCAGGGTTGATCCTAGATCCATGTATAGCAACGGTATTGAACACGGCCTACGTCGCGTTGTACAGCGTATTGTAGAGTTTGCCCTTCAGAACCGCGACGAGCGTGAAGTCAGGACGAGGCTGTCCTTCGGATTCGGCTCAGATGATAACGATGTAGATGACTTTTGGGTAGTAGTACCATTCAGACGTTTGGCGGCTGAAGATGTAGAGTATATATTAGGTCGTATAATGCAAGCCTCCCAAAGTAGTATAGCCTTCAATATGGACAACTTCACGGTAAATATTGACCGTGTATTCCGTGTTGCGGGCATAGTGCCACACCTTACACTCTTAACTTCAATTCTCAGGCTATTTTAGACGGCATATAAACGTCGATCGTGGTTGCGGCTTTATAGCAGTAGTCTTAGCTCGCATGTTTACTGTACTAAATACAGGCCAAAAATTTGGTTGCCTACGGTCGTGGAGCGTGCCCGTAAACTAGCTGTAGACTGTGAACTTGAGTTTGACTGTAATATGGGTCCTGAAGAGCTGAGAAGGGTAGAACAGGAAATGAATGTCGTATAGTTGTATTTGGACTGGATGATCGTCGTAGACTGTGTATGTTTTTAAAAGCAGTGTGAGAGATCGTACAAGACCCCTACTTATTTTAGGACTGTCAGGTACAACATATCTCCCCATCCGTAATATAAGGCCTTTACGCGAGTTATGATAAAAGTCGAAAATATGGACATCATGATTTGTGTAAGGGTGTCTCGAGTTTGCGGATGATATAGTGAAACATTGTAAAGATTGCCACATGGTATGTGAGCAGTGTAAAAGCTCCAAATGTGAAAGCCGTGTAGTTGAAGCTGAGAAGAGGGATGTGATATGTGTAGACGCACATTTTTCAATAATAACTGTTTTGAGCTCCATAAATCAATTGGCACGTGCAGGAAAATGAGAATCTGTGAATGTGGTATGTTTCACACATGGATAATTGGGGAAATTTCCATAAATGTGATGAAATTCACTGTCCTACATGCCAGGAAATATAAGGCGGATGGTGTAAAGCATGTATGTTATATGAAAGACGCCAAGCCTAAAAACCCTTGTATAACTGTATACTACGATATAGAAACATACACGAACGCTGAAACCAAAGAGGTATTCCACATTTACTTGTGAGCCAGACTATCTGTGATGAGTGTATGGAGATCGAGTGTGATGAGTGCCCCAAATGTGGTAAACGGACAAACGTTTTTAAAACGAATGTCCACGATAGCCTGTGAAACTATTTGTGTCCTATATTGTCAAGTTAGCCGACAAGTTCAAAAAAATGACTGTGTATATTCTCGCCCATAACGGGGCAAAGTTTGACACACAGTTCCTTTATAAGGAGTGCTTGAGCACGAGTCCTCTGAGATATTTACAGGTGATCCATTGAAAAGAGGCAACAAATTAATACAGATGCAAATAAGAGGTAATGTACAATTTAAAGACACTTTATTATTCACACCTTGTAAATTAGCAAAGCTACCCAAGGTGATGGGGTAGCAGCTGAAGTTTCAAAAGGATACTTCCCTTACACATTCCTCACTAGCGAGACTTTAAACTACGTAGGCCTACCTCCACCCAAACATTACTTTAACTATGATTGTATGAGTACAGATGAACGTGAAGACTTTGATCGATACTACAGCAGTTTTAATGAACGTAATCCTTATAATATAGCTGATGAATGTGAGCGTTATTGCGTGAATGATGTACGCGTGCTTAGAGTATGTTTCCAGGCCTTTAGAAGGATGTACATAGTCGTTTCAAATGCGATCCGCTGCAAGTCGCAACCACCATCGCGTCATTATGTTTTACGGTGTTCAAGAATAACTTCATGCCTAAAGCCACCTTAGCCATTATTCACAGAAACAATCCCCAGTTATGGCCACAAGGCTATTTACTGGCTCATACACCTACAGCAACAGACAGGTGTATACATAAAGCACGCCCGCAACACGGGTGAAGTACCCATTAAGATTAATGGTCGTGTTTTTTGGGTTGATGGGCTAAGTGAAAACCGTGCACTGGTGAGAAGACTGTGTACTCCTTTAACGGTTGCTGGTGGCATGGATGCCCCCGTCCTGAGTGTGGAATCGCCGGAGATATCCACGGTAGATCTCCTGCCGACTGTCTTGCGTAGACACGCACCCGCGATCAACTTATAGGCTCCCAGTTCACTCACAAAGTCTTGTGGGAGCATGAGTATGATGCATGGATGGAGACAGACGGGGCGTACCGTCAAGAAACAAATACGATCAAGCGTCCAATGGTAGTGGAACCTTTCAAATGCGGTGATAGCTTGTTCGGTGGGCGTACAAATCCCTTCAAGCTATACTTTCCACCTACGGAGGGTGTGAAATTCCATTACTACGACTTCTTTTCTTTATACCCCTACGTGATGAAGAACAATCCGTACCCCGTAGGTGCGCCTGAGAAACTGGTGGGACCTGCCCTACCCTCCATCGCCGAGTTTTCAAGAAATTTGAATGATCGCTACTTTGGACTCTCTTTCGTAGACGTGATCCCTCCTCGCGATTTATGGATGCCGATCTTACCCGTCGTCATCGATCACAAGCTCATGTTTCCCCTGTGCGTGAAGTGCGCGGAAGAGAATAATGGTGATTGTGACCATACACCCAACCAGCGTAAGATCAGAGGTGTATACACAAGTCCTGAGCTGGCTATAGCCGTACGCCATGGGTATAGAATAATGAAGATACATGAGGTGGGGAGGTTTCAGAAGCTACCCAACCTTTTCACGCCATATATAAACGCATTTTTGAATGATAAGGTTGAGGCGTCAGGATATCCGCAAGGGGTTGAAACCGAAGACGACAAAATGTCTTATATTCAACGTTACCGTGACCACGAGGGTATACAACTTGATCGTGCCCAAATTGTAAAGAATCCTGGCAAGCGCTTCAGTGCAAAATTGTGCCTAAACAGTCTTTCGGAAAATTTGCACAGAATACTGGTAAAGGGAACGTTCATTTGGCGTAAAGTTATAGTGAAGTCTGGGATTACGCCAACGCACCCGATAAAGAGGTCATGGAGATTGTGAATGTATGTAATACTTACATAATAAAGTACAACAATACTGAATTGGCCACAGATACCTCACGGGTTACAAACATTCCTGTAGCCAGCTTCACAACAGCCTATGCCCGCATCAAACTTTGGGGTCTATTACATTCTCTTGGGCGAAGAGTATTGTACGCCGATACAGATAGCATGATATTCACAGCGAGGAGTGGTGAATACATGCCTGCTATTGGGGAGTTCTTCGGTGAGTTAACTGACGAGATCAAGGATGAGTATGGGGACAACGCACACGCCGACTCGTTTGTGTCAACAGGGCCAAAGACATATGGGGTGTTGAGGATAGGGGATGAAACGAAGTATATCGTGAAAGCTAAGGGTATCACGCTTAACCAAGCGAATCGGAGGGTCGTCAACTTTGAATCGCGAAGGAGTTAGTGTGCTTGGAAGATGATGAGGGTGATCATCCGCCCCAACTGACTGTAGGCACCCACAATTTTCGGGCGCAGAAGCTGGGTGGCGTGAAGGAACTTAGGGGTACAAAGGTGTGCCGTAACACCTATAGGAAACGTTACCAAGAGCCTGGTACCTATGACACCGTGCCCTTTGGATACCATAATCTTCGATATGTCTATTGCTAACTTATTTATTACACGTATTTGTAGATATGTACATCCTGATTATTTCGTTTATTAAATAAATCGTGTTTCAACTTACGTTTCACTTTGCTTGTGTGCGTATGTGCAGTAAAAGTTAAGCCCCGCCCACTGTAAGACCGACGGCGTGATTCATGCCGCAACCTGAGCAGGCCTCTATCCCCGCGTTCTCAGTTGACCTCTGTATACCCTTGAGCTCAGACGTGTATTCTCGCGCGTAGAAGAAAAGTACCACCTTTAATATCGCGTGTTCAACATTTATGAAGTGGTATTCAGCCAAGTGTGTAGATGTAGTGGATACTGAAAAACTCCCTATTCCCGCCTCCTTTGACTCTTTTAAGGCTGCATTGAATCGGGCGAAGGGTCAGGCTATTCAAATACTCTACGGCTATTCTGGCGAGGGGGTTGTAGGATTTCGCAGTACAGACGATGTACAGAAGTATGTTATAGAACTAAGCTTTATAAAGGCTCACATATACCGCGTGGTAGAAGAAGCGGCACGCTCAGAAGATAGACAACAGTTATGGATAGTGAGTCTTGTGGATGAGTGGTGTGAGAAGCGTTATTATATCATGCTACACCATGCCGATTACTCGTACCCTACGTCTGAAAATATGAATCTTGTCATCATGGACAATCTTAAGTATTTTTACCACTACATTAATATATATCATGATGAGGTTTGTAGTGAGGTTGTGGCTAATGGGTTGTGTGAATTTTTAACAGATTTTAGAGATGAGTATCGCCTGTTACACAAAAAGGATAAATATGAACATATGTTTCTCTCTCATAGCGCCCCGCAATGTGAAGATGTTTAGGAGAGATAAAACATAAAGTGTGTTTAGCTCGTGAAATTTGCTCTGAGGGAAACTGTCTGGTGCGTATTCGGGGAAGTGGTAGTGATAAAACATTAAAACCAAAATTAATTCTTGTATCGGAAAATTTCTCAAGACACCTGCCCAATATAATGGAACACAACGAGTCATGTTGGGTCAGCGCCGTACACGTTTCATTAGATTATGGTGCGACTCACTCTTCACGGAGTATACGAGTTCGAACAAACCCAGTCACGTTTCATCAGGGTGATTCACCCGCCTGTCGACCCGATCCTGCCTACCTGCCTGCCTCCTGTGACCCATAGTCTTCTCAGAGCTTGCGCCGAGTGGTTGTGTCATCTCGATCCGTGTGAACGTGCGAATACGATGGAACTCCCTTTGAGAAGCATTCTCAACGCCTAGTACGACGTCTCCGTGACGAAGTCATTGCGCGTATTCAGGCGAGAAACCTGCACCATTAACTGTGTGCTTGAAACGAACTGTAGGCCTGCGAGCAAACGCAACGTTATTTATTTAAATCTTGAGGAGATGCATAAAATCTTCGTGGTGGTTGAGAGGTGGGCTGAGGACCGTTATAAAATACCAACTGACGTAGATACAATAAGAGATGTGATTGGTGACGCCTCCTCATATACCGTTGTTTGTACATTGAGTGTAAATAACAATCAACCATGTATTGATATACGACTGATGTGGAAGAACACAGCTGATAATGACGTTCTTGTTCCTACACGAAACCGTTTCATCCTCGACAGAGTGTTTGAGATCGTCGGATTCCGTAAGCTGAAGCCCATATTAGACGCACGTATTACAGACATGGTTTATTTTGACACGGTACTTGAATACGCTTACACCGCTCTGCTTGACGGATTTGTTGAATGTAGGAATGAGCAGGGGGAGAACGGACTAGCTCTGGAAGCATATTTAAAAGGCTTAGATTCTTCGAAATATCCTGAGCTTTGGTACAAAACGCTTGAGAGGTACAGAGCTGAGCTCGCCTACACTGTTCACCCTGAAGAACTGTACCTCTATATAGTGGATAGGTGTCGTAATGATTTGGTAGAATATTTCAATTGCCGCTATGTCGAGTGAAGAAGAGTTCACGATTGAAAAGTTCGGGACGTTAAGAAAAAATCCCCAATTGGAAAGGCATGATTATAAACTTGTATTCAATGTAACGGCCCACGATGACGTTTTTGTGCGTGCTTTTGAATGTGTTCTAGCTGCGCTTAAAGACAACTTGCCTACCGAGTGTAAAGTGGGTACAAAAATAGTGTTGAACCATATGAAGGACATTTATATTGAGTATATATCGCCCAGTCAGTCGGTGAGGTGATGCTTGGGCGGTTTTACCACATCGTGCAGAGTAATGGCGATGTTGATGTAGTCTCAATCACCGTTGAATTTAGCGTTTTGCACCGTAGGTCGTAAAGAGAATATATATATATTATATATATATATATATATATATATATATATATATATATTTCTTGTAATAATATGATTATATGTTTTTGTATATTTCCTGTAATAATATGCTTATACGTTTTGCGTATTCTGATTATAATTAAATATACAGTATGTGTATATTTTTCCTGTACTAATATTTTGTTAATACCATGTTTTGTATGATTATGTATATTTAATATATAAATATATTTTTCTAATATTTTGTTAATACTGTGATTTGTATGACTATATATTTTCCGTTCTATTATTTGATCATATATATGCCCCATTGTATATCCATTAATTCATAAACAGAACATTGGAATGGTGTTTTATTTATTCCTTGAACACGCTTATATCATTTGTTTCTAAAACGGAATAATTAATTAATTGCTATTTAGCGAATAGATAAGTAACGAAGCTTACAGCTCAGCCTTCTAAGCCAACTGGAATATAAGGAATAGTTAAATACATGGCGCTATCTGGCAAGGCAACGCAGCAGCCAAATGGCTGTGACGCCTGCTGGCTGATTAATATATGAATTAAATTAATAAGTAACGAGTCTGGCAACTCAGCAGCCGAATGGCTGAATAATATAAGGAATAATTAAACACATGGCGCTATCTGGCAACTCAGCGTGGCTGATTAATATATGCTTAATTAAAATACACGGTGCTATCTGGTAACTCAGCAGCCAACTGGCTGTGGCGCCTGCTGGCTGATTATTATATGAATTAAATTAATAAATAACGAATCTGGCAACTCAACAACCAAGTGGCTGAATAATTTAAGAAATAATTAAGCACATGGCGTTATCTGGCTGCTCAGCAGCCAACTGGCTGATTAGTGCCCTATAAGAGAGCGGCGGGGTGGCTGAAGAACGCCATATGAGCTTGGCAGTCAGCCAAGCAAAGACCCTCCTCTGGGTCTCTCTCTCTCTCTTTCTGCTCCTTTGAGGAGTGAGGCCGTCCCAACTTCTCCCCCAAAGAGGCCCCCTTAGGTTAGGTATGCCCCTTTGGGGGGTGAGGCACTCCCACCTTCTCCCCCAAAGAGGCTTTGGAACAAAGGGGGGCGGGGTTGGTATTCTTGCAACAAATGGGGGTGGGGGGGTGGTACTCTTGCAACATTACGTAACATATTGCAATTGCACTCTACATTTTTGAGGCTATACTACTGATTGGGAATGAAGTAAGTCACTTTATAACTGTAATAATTAACAAGAAGATAATTTTAATTTGTGTGAAGGTACTGATAAGCTGGACCCTTTAATGAGACTCTTGGTCAAAAAATCCCTTCCGGTGTCAGGTGAATGGGATCCAACCTAGGTGTGAATTTCTTAATGGTCTCTGGCCTTCTAGAATGTTCTTTACCTTTCCTGGATTGTTTCCTTACTCATTTTGTTCATTCGCTTTTCTGTATCCACCCGAAGAGGATGCCAGTGGACATCGAAACTGTTGTGGAAATAAACTCCGTCTATTAGTGAGTTTTATTGTCACATTTTGACCTCCACGTAAAAGAAGTGGTTTTGCATGGAAATAGTAATACTTTATTAATGAAATTTCCACAAACAGTAACCCATTCTTCACAAGCCGTATGATGATGACCAGGTTACCCATTTTCAACCACCTTCATCGGATGAACCTCATTTAATTTCTCAGTCAGAGTTAAATGATCTAGTCAGAGAATTTAATCTATCTAAAAATCAGGCTGCGCACTTAGCTTCTAGATTAAAAGGTTGGAATCTCTTACATAAGACTGTAAAAATATCATCGTTTCGTAAGCGCTGGAACATTTCACATCGTTTTCTCTATGGAAAGTGATTTAATGTATTGTAATGATGTGAACGCACTCATGGAGGCAGCTGGTTGAGAGCACAATCCTAAGGAATGGAGGCTTTTTATCGATTCATCAAAGTTGAGTTTGAAAGCTGTACTTTCGCACAGTAGTGATATCTAACCTTCGGCTCCGGTTGCACATAAAGTTCATATGAAGGAATCATATAGCGATATGCAGATACTTTTGAAACATATTGATTATAGTAAACACTGCTACTTATCACCTCTCCATATCAAGCTTGGTTTGATGAAAAATTTTGTAAAAACCATGAATAAATTCGGATCTGGGTTTCTACATCTAAAAACAGAAGTTCACTAGAATCAGCGAAGCAAGACACGGTAAATTAGTCATCGGAATGGGTAAGAGGAGGAAAAGAGGAAAACGAAGTAGTAGAACTGCTGGAGAAGTCGTTGGGTGGATGCCAGAAAGAGCAAGAAGAATTAGCATTAGTTGGGGTTTCACATTTAGAACAAATAACCTAGCTCAACGTCAAAATTATGCCTCTTAACAATACTTAGCACTTTATTGAGCTATAGCTTCCCCTAAACACCGTTTATAAAGTTTATATATATATATATATATATATATATATATATAATAAATATTATAATATATATATATATATATATATATATATATATATACTGTATAATATATATATATATATATATATATATATATTATATATAATATATATATATACTGTATAATATGTATATATATATATATATATATATATATATATATATATATATATATATACACAGGGTGTTTCAGGAGGAAAGGTCAATATTTCGGGAGGTGATAGTATCGGTCATTGTGAGAAAAAAGTTCATATGAACTTGTGTCTAATTCTGAATGGTTACGGAGATAGAGCTGTTTGAATCAGATGCGCGCGCAGCTCTTCCTCCCCCTTCCCTCCCCTCTAACCTTGAACTATGTAAGCTGTAATGTAAGTTGTAACATAAGCCAATCGACAGCTGACTGTTGTGAGTGACATTGTTTGGTGTTTGAAGCAGTGTTAAGAATGCCACACACCTTCACACATGCCGAATATGCAGATATGGTGTATGTCTACGGTTTTTGAGATGAAAGTGCAACAGTTGCTGTTGCAGAATACCGTCAACGGTTTCCGAACCGCAGAAGTCCGGATCGAAGAGTGTTTACCAGGGTTTTCAACACATTGCTTCGATTGTCGATTGCTTCGATTAATACTGTTCACCGATGAAGTTATTTTCACCCGTGACGGTATCAACAACACTCGTAACTCTCATCGGTGGTCAGACGAAAATCCAAATGCCACTGTGGAAACAAATTTTCAACATCGCTTCTCTGCCAATGTGTGGTGGGTATCATCGATGATCAGCTGATTGGCCCTGTTACTTTAGAGAATCGTCTTACAGGACAAAGTTACCTAGAATTTCTGCAAAATGAATTGCCAGGACTATTGGAGGATGTTCCTTTGGCTACACGCGCTGGTATGTACTTTCAGCATGACGGAGTTCCCCCACATTCTACCCGTCTGGTGATGCAATACCTAAATCAAACTTTCCCTGGTCGATGGATCGGCCGCGGTGGTCCCATTCAATGGCCACCAAGGTCTCCAGACCTCTCTCCGTTAGATTATTTGGGGGGGGGGGGGATGAAGTCACGTTTACAAAAGAAAGGTGGATACACGAGACGAATTGCTTGCGCGTATTTTGGATGCTGCTACCCGCATAAAGGAACGTCAAGACAACTCAGACGAAAAACACACGATCTTCGCACACGAGTTGCAGTTGAAATGTATATATAGGTGCGGCATGCGGGAGGTGCCCCCTCGAGGCATTGGTTTCTGCGCGTATGTAGGAGAATTACGACTTCTGATCGAGTGAGGACCATGGTGTAGTGGTTATCATATCTGACCGGCAATCGGAAGATCCCGGGTTCGATTCCCGGGTGGTTACCTCCTTTTTTCATTTGTTCGTTCTCCCTCCTCATCTTGCGCGGAATGTTCTCCTATACAAGCGTCGTTCTTTACGTTAATTATACTGCGTGTTCTTTGTAGTTGAAATATATATATATATATATATATATATATATATATATATATATATATATATGCGTGTATTTATTTCTGGAATTAATTGACTGCTACTCACAGGCTTTTTATATACAGGGTGTACATAAGGTCAGGATCTATTTTTGTGAAGCACTTGGAAATTATATAGAATTCAATCATAAAATGATAAAGTGGTAACATTTATTAAATAATTAAGAGTAGGATTCGACGTGACGCCCATCAGTATCCCTGCACAGCTCAAATCGTTCCGCAGCATTTCTAAATACATTCTGGAGCATTTGCGGGGTTATGTTATCTGCAGCAGTTCGTATACGTGTACGTAAGTTTTCAAGACTCGTAATCTTCGTCTGAAAGACGTGCGATTTGATAAAGCCCCATGCAAAGAAATCTAAAGGGGTTAAATCTGGTGATCTCGCTGGCCAAGGTCTGTTGCTTCCGCGTCCGATCCAGCGATTTGGAAAACGTCCATTTAGATAATCCTGAACAATTTTGGCATAGTAACAAGGAGCACCATCATGTTGATAGACGACGGTACTAACAATCCTATCCCCAATCAGCTGAGGTTCAAGGAATTGCTGCAACATGTCCAGATAAATAAGCCCCGTAACTGTAGCTTCAGCAAAGAAAAAAGGACCATAAACCTTAGATTTTGTTAAACCCATCCAGACATTAACTTTAGGTGAGTCTCTTTCCCAATTTTGGACGAAATCATTCGGTCTTTCATCTGCCCAAATTCGACAGTTATGGCGATTTACTTTTCCACACGTATGGAAAGTGGCTTCATCACTAAAGAGAATGTTGTCCATTAAATTATCACTCCAGATTTGTTCTACGAGATCAGCACACACAGCACTTCGTCGAGGGAAATCTTCCTCATGTAAATCATGTAAAACCTGCAAATGATAGCTTTTCTTCTGCAAATTAACTTTCAGAATTTTGTGCACAGATGACGTCGGGAGGCCGAGTCTGTGTGATGCAGCACGAACGGACGTACGTGGCTCCTCAGTGATAATTCCGCGTACTGCATTCACAGTAAGATCTGACATACACGGTCGTCCTGATCTTGCTTCATCATTTACAGATCCCGTTCGTTTAAATTTGTTCACCAATTTTCGTATTGTCTTGTCTATTGGCCCCGGCTTATGAAATCTCCTTCTAAACTTCTCTCTGATGTCATTGTATTTCTTTCCCTCGATTCGCCAAATTACTATTGCCACACGCTCTTCTGTATTCATTCTAAGGGCTTCTGAAAAGAAAAATAGAAAAAATAATTATTTCACAAAAATAGATCCTGACTTTATGTACACCCTGTATTGTGAAACATAGGACCCGTCCAAAAATAGGATATTTTTTATAAAAAATGAATAAGTTAGCCATAAAACTAAATCTAGTTTTATTATAAAACTATATTAATATTTTTATAATAAGATTTGGATATATATTTGTATACTAAGACAAAAAAATTGTTTTTGTTTTAAATTTGGTTTACCATATTTCAGTTTTTGTTTAAAAGAGCGCCTCGCCGACAATACATGGCCTTGTGGTGGTTTTCTGCCACGGGAAGCTCAATAGCTTTGACTATTGGCTGTGTCGTTTTTGGAGACTTTACTGGTTTATTATGGCTTCATGAGCGTATTTTCATACGTTAATGAGAAGATTAATAGCTTTGACTATTGTCTGTGTCGTATTTTGAGACCATATTAGTCTATCAGGTGTTGGTAAGTAAGGTCTGGGTGGTAAGTAAAAGCCGTAGGTAAGTCGGCTTTGGTCTATCAGGTGTTGGTAAGTAAGACCTGGTTGGTAAGTAAAAGCCGTAGTTCAGTCGGCTATGTAATACTGTATTACTGACAAACGTACATGCATACACACCCACATACATACATTTCATATACTTTTGTGGGTCTGAGCCGCCTTAGGTTAGTTTACCCATTGGAGTTTACATACAACTCATATATATGTATATACATATACACCTTACCTTACCTTACAACCTTACAAAGGTTCCGCGCGATGACTTCTCATTTCGCGAAGGTCAAGCTTGACGCCCCTCCTCTCGAGTTGGCCTGGTGAAGTAGTGAGTTGGATTCTTGCGCTCTCCACCTCACATAGCCAGGTACGCCCGGCTCATCGGGGATTGTTCTGAGCCAGGCGTCTAGTCTTCTTTTGAAGATTTCCACTGCAACTCCCTTCGTGTTTCTTAGGTCTTTGGGCAACTGATTAAACAGTTTTGGTCCTCTCACTACAAAACTATTTTCTTTCAGGGTTAAGGATGTTCCCTGTCTCGCCTTCAATTTGGGAATACGACACAGTCTACCGCTTCTACTTTCCACCGTTGTTTGGGGAGTTATGGGATTCAGAGTAAGATTAGGGACTAGTTTCTCCATTATTTTCCAAGTGTAAATAATGGTGTATCTCTCTCTTCTCCTTTCCAGTGAATATAGGTCTAGTTCTCGTAACCTTTCCCAGTAATTTAGTTCTTTGCACCCATTGATCTTGGCTGTGAAGCTTCTTTGGATCCCCTCCAGCTGTCTAATGTCTTCTTTTTTATATGGGGATGTTAGGACCGAGCAGTATTCCAATTTGGGTATTATCAGGGTTTTCAGTAGAGGAATCATTACATTCCTATCCCTTCGTTTAAAGGTTCTCAATATCTGACCCGTTATTCTCTTTGCTCTGTTTACTGCTATCTTATTTTGTGTTTCAAATTTCGCATCATCTGTCATTACAACCCCTAAATCTTTTGCTCTGGAATTTCTCTGAATTTCCTGTCCATTTGGGGTATAATATTCCATGGACTTTAGGTCTTCTCTTTTTCCGTACCGTAATAGCTGAAATTTCTCGGTGTTAAACTTCATATTGTTGTCTTCAGTCCACTTGTAGATTTTGTTTATGTCGGTTTGTAGAGATCCTATGTCTTCTGGGTTTTTATTTTTCTACTGATCTTTGTGTCATCCGCAAAGGATGTTACTGTGCTGTCTCTGGTAACGTCCTCATCTATGTCAGTTAGCATGATTATGAAGAGTAGTGGAGCTAATACTGTTCCTTGTGGTACTGAGCTGAGGACCTCTGATTCTGATGAAGATACTCCTTGTACTGTAACGACTTGCCTCCGCTCACTAAGGAAATTATATATCCATTTCCCTACTTTTCCTGTTATTCCCATATATTTCAGTTTATGTATTATGATTCCGTGGTCACACTTGTCGAACGCTTTAGCAAAGTCTGTGTATAGTACATCATAGTTTTCATTACTTTCAAGTGAATCAATAATGTTGTTGTAGTGTTCCATTAGTTGTGATAGGCATGATCTGCCTGATCGAAACCCGTGTTGGTTATCATTGAATTTTTTCTGAGTTTCCAAAAAGTCATAGATTTTCTGTCTAACTATTCTTTCAAATATTTTAGTGAGATGAGATGTAAGCGACACTGGCCTATAGTTTTTGGCCTCGGATCGATCTCCTCCTTTATATATTGGGACTATGTTCGCGCTCTTCAGGATGCCCGGTATTTCTCCCGTGTCTAATGATCGTCTCCATATCCAGTATAGGGGCTCAGCGATTGCATTCTTGCAGTTTTTGATCAGTGTGGCATTCCATTTATCCGGTCCTGCCGCTGAGTGTGTTTTTAGTTTCCCTATGGCTTGTGTAATATCATCCGTCGTAAAGTCGAAATCCGTTATACTTTCCCCTTGTGGTTCTTCTTCAAAGAACGCGTTTCTATCGCATATCAATTTGTCAGTTTTTGGGATACTGAAAGATGATTCATACTGAGCTTTTAATATTTCAGATACTTCTGTTAGATCATCAGATAAATCACTGTTCTCATTTTTTAAAGGTCCGATAGTCGCTTGGTTTTTCGACTTTCTTTTTGCGAAATTATAGAAGTACTTTGAGTTAGCCTTTATCGCTTCTATAGCGTCATCTTCTTTTTCTGTATGCTTCTCGATTTGTTCCTGTATGACGACATCGATACTTTGTAGTTTATCATTTAATATTTTTCTGATGTTGTTATCTTTACAATTACTTAATTTTGCAGTCACTCTTTTTCTCTTTCGGAACAATGCCCTCTTTTGTCTTTCGAACCTGCTTCTCTTTCCTCTTTGTTGTATCTTTGGGACATGTTTTTCCACAATTTCTAACGTCTTCTCCTCTAACGTCATTAGCATCTCTTCCGTTGTCTTGGCCTCGAAAATGGTTTTCCAATCTATTACTTCCATGCTGGATGTCACATCTTCCCAGTTTATAGCTTTGGAGTGAAAATTAAAAATTTCGAATTTGCTTCTTTCTGTTGTGCGTGTTCTTTCCTTTCCTGTTGCCTTTATATTAGTTGTTATTTCAATGATATTGTGGTCTGATCATAGTTGGGGAGATTTCTACATTATCAATTAGATTACTGTTGTTTGTGAATACCAAATCTAGGCAGTTGTTTTTTCTTGTGTTTTCTGTTATTTCTTGCGTTAACATAAATTCATCAGCTAAAGCTAGTAGCAATTTACCTGCTCCTGGTCTTCTCGTGTGCCCCCCTTGTCCTGGTGTATACATATATTTTTCCTATCCTTTTATATTTCATGAATGGGAAATTAAAATCACCACAGAGAAAAATATTTGGGGTTGGAGAGTGTAGATCTTTTACTAAGTTTCTTACCTCTGTAATGGAATCTGAAAATTTTGAGGTTGGTGTGTTTGGGGGTCTGTACATTACAATTAGTAACCATATTTAATTTTTCAATTTTTGCTGCTACACATTCTACGTAGTTGTTTGAGGTACTTATAGCCTTTCTGCTATGTGCTTTTCGCGTGTGCAAATAGCACATCCTCCTTTACGTCTCACTGTTCTGTCGGCTCGAAGGATGTTATAGTTGTCAATTTGTATTCATTTTTGTCAATACAGGACTCACAATTTTCACAATTCGCCTGGCAGTCCTTTAGATGAGTTCCGTGAGGCATGCAAAGTCTGCTCCGGCTTCTTGCATGAGTCCTTTCAGGTATGCAACTTTGTTCGTGGACTGGTTTGATTTAAGGCCCTGTATGTTGGCTAGGATTATTTTTTATTTTTTCTCTTTCTTTTTCGCATACAGGTGGTTTCGCTTTGTTTTCCAATGGGGGTGCCGGTTTCGTTGCCTTGTGGTCCTCCGAGAATTTACCTCTTTTTATCTTTGTCGGTACCTGTTGTCCCGATAACGCATGAAGTGTCTTTGTTCGTACCTTCTGTCCAGCTCTCGGATTTCTATATTTATATTTGTCAGCTGGTTTTGTAATTGCTGGAGAGTATTTAGCAGCTGAATTGTGTTGGCTGCGTCTAAAAAATTGCCACTCTTCTTTGATGTTCGTTTTTTCTGTTCCCTCGTTGCGTTCCTTTGAGGGTGGTGGTATCGGCATTTTTTTTTTCGTATTTGCAACTCCCATATCTTTCATAAGTGTTGCAGACCGTAAGATGGTGGAACATGCATTTCTTATCAAACTTTCAGTATCCACTTGTGTAATGCATTTTGCATAATGTGGGATGTGCATATATGCATTGCCCATCCCGATATCTGCAGTTTCCTTTCGCGTAGTATTTGCACACGATATTTTCTACGCGTCTGCTTTCTTTCTTATTATTTTCCAAGTTCTTAGTTTTGGCATTATCATTATTTTTCTTTGGTTGTTTATTTGCTACGTTTTTAATTATTATCTTCTTATCATTTCGCTCGTTGGACCGTTTGTCTACTTTGCCACTTTTACTTATTTCTTTCCTTTCATCTATGTCTTCCTTCCGTATTATATTGTTTATATCGTTATTTGTTATTAAATTGTTGTTCGTTATTATGCTGTTAATCGTTATTTCGTCTTCTCTCTCATCCACCCTGTTTTTCGTTGGGACCATTTCGGTCACATGCGTCCCCATTATTTCATTCTTTTTTGTAACTTTCGAGTCTGCTATCTCCATTTCTTTAAAGACCGCGAAAGAATTTACGGTCTGTGTACATGCGCCACATAGAAATTTGATCCCCACGACTTGTTTCGCGTTCGAGACAAGAGTTATTTCCCGATCATTCCAATTCATGCAGTTAAAGTCGTTTAATCGTTGGCAGAAATCACACCTAATCGCTAGGCTTTCCGTTGTTACTAAATTGCACAAATTACAGATTAAGTGAGAATTTTGACCCATATCCATGATATTCCTTAATTCGCGTAAGAAGAAATACCCACACAAATTCTTTATTTATTTTTATTTTTATTCCTGTTTCTTTCCTTTCGATGGTCGAGGGTATTTCGAAGGTTTTCTGACCTTTGTGTTTTATGACCTTTTTCCTGCTTTGTTTCAAACTTTCTCGAATGCCAACCGTATTTCGTTTTGAATATATACGTTAAAATTGGTGATAAATTATGTAAACTGTATTGCACTTTCTTAATTTTAATGAAATTCACTTTGTAATTTATATGCACGGATTCATTGATACTTTATACACTTTCGGGTGCAAACAGAATAAACCGCCGAGTAGATTATTTCCTTCTAATTTGGGTGTTAAATAGAGAGAGCAAAACAACACGTCCATTCACCACAGGGTACAAGCAACAATATATATAATATATATATATATATATATAGTTGTGGCCTGAGCAGCCAGGTTAGGTTACCCCTTGGAGTTCACATATATTTTTTTGAGGGGGTGGGTTAAAAACACTCATCATGTTACATACAATGTTGCAAGTTGCAATGTTGCATTGCAATTGCACTCTCCCATTTTGCGGTAGTACTACTCAGTAGGTTTAAGGAATCTGAAATCTCATCATTCCCATGATCATGTCATTGTACTGCTGACGCTATTTTCTTTTGGTTTAGATAAATATACTCTGAAACTGAAAGTATATTTTGAATTTTTTTGGTAATATCCTTGCTTTTCACAACTATTACAGTGGACTATCACCTGGTGTTCCTTTCTTTCTTCGTTATGGGTAAATCCTCAATTATAAGCCTATATTGTTGGGCTACATGTGCGTGAGTGACACGATAAGTCTCCGAGTCAAATTCTGACCCCCTCAAATACATTGCCCTATTTGAACACTGGGCAAAGGAGAGAGTATCATCCCTCTTTCTCCGGCTTGAGGTCTCCCTCTGTGAAGTTTGCTCCAAGCCGTCCATCTGTTGTGAAGATGGATGGTGTGTTTTATCAAGACAGGTATTGTGGCAGACGTGTTTAAAACTGTTTATCCCACTACCTTTGCGGGTGGGTCGATTGGGCATGGAGTTTTCTTGTTTGACAGATACTGCGAATGAGTGGAAGAGTCGTGGATCCTGGACGTCTTGTTGGTTGGAAGGGAGAGTTACAATCTATTTTGCTCCCTACGGGAGGGCTAATCTGGGCGCTGTCTGTGTGACGATGCATCTCGTGACCTGGACAGTATTCATTTATGCATGTTTCATCATCAGCATGTTTTTGTTTGACCTCTTTAGCAGGGTTTGGTGGGAAGGTGTCCTTCCTTCGGGGTTGGGGGATAGCTACAGTCTTTATCCAAGCCGGGGAATGATCACTCGTATCCCGTAAACTAACGTCCCATAGCGGGCGTTTGATTTTGTTTACTCGGTTTTATTTATTTTATTTATTCATTTATTTATTTTCTGGCCGGACTGCATGTTTCACATTTGGATGAAGTCCATCCAATCCGCTACTGCTCCCCACGTGGAAGATGTGCTGCAGGGAAATGTCCTTTGTGCCATTCTCTTTTCCGTTGCAATTAACGACAATGTGTAGGCGCTTTCATTCTGGGTCTGGAGCACGTTATACGGGTCGCTGCAAATTGTAATGGACCAGGTGTCTTGGTGGGCGTATTTGCATAGTTTTTATTTGATGACTTTGAAAGTAGTAGTTATGCACTTCTACTGAATCCGGTCACTAAATACAGTGACCTGCCTCAATGCCCTCTTCAGTCACATTTGATTTAAAGACCTTAGTATAGGCCGAAAACTTGTGCTCTAATAATTCCATTTTTTCATTGTGGCCTTATGTCTTCAATTTAACTTCTCGTAATTGAGAATATTTACTTAACATCTTTATTAATGCCAACGTTTCGGGAAAAAAACTTCCATTTTCAAGGTGGGGAAAGAAATTAATATTAATTAAAACGCCAATAAAATATCAAAGAAACATTTTATGAAAACTGTTAAACTTGTTAAAATCGACAAGATCTTAATTGTGTGTCTTGAAGGCTAAAACTATACTGGCTGTCAGTGCTGTCCAACTTCTATAAAGCCGCGGGCCAAGATGTTTACAAGAGTTAGATGGTGGGCCACAATTACACTTATTAAAAAAGTAAAATTGTAGGCCTATAATCATACACCGTTGGTTAATACGACTTAGGAACCCGCTGAATGTTGTTCTACCTACTAGAAATGACAAAATAGGGAAGAAAATTCATAAATGAAATTTGGCAAAATTTCATTCCGCAGGCCGCCAGTTGGACAGCGCTGCTAGCTGTGATAGCTGTGAAAATTAACGGTTATGTAGCTGTTTAATGAAGAGGGACTCTAAAAGATAATTTTTACCTTTGCAGTGTTCTAAAATTTTAAGATCTTTGTCTCAGCTGTAATCTGGAGACGTACGTCGATACTATTGAACAATGCGTTAAAGGTGCCTGTCTATGCTCCGTGTGTATTGGGGTCGGTAGTGTGATATTCCAGGTCAGTACAAACATTTAAAATTTTGGATCAATGAAAGAAAGTCACCCCCAAAAATTTCTAGTAAACAATGCCACCCCGAATTGTGTCAGTGAAAGAAAGCCACCCCGACCCGTTTGGAGTGGCTTTCTTTCATTGATCCGTTATCCTTATAAGGTTAACTAACGAAAATATCACGGCCTAACCTAACCAATCGTTAGGTCAACTGTACGCCCTTGACGATTGGTTAGGTTAGGTCGTGATATTTTCGTTAGTTAGCCTTATAACTAACAACCTACCTAAATAACTTACAGATCAATGAAAGCAAGCCACCCTCGAATTGTGTCAATGAAAGAAAGCCACCTCCGACCCGTTTGGGTGTGGCTTTCTTTTATTGATCCAAAAATTTTAGAGCAATGCAAAGATAAATTTTATTTTAGTTCTTGCGTCTCTGTTCATTAAACAGTTCTCCGAACACTAAAAAAATGTTTTTGGAGATATTTTGTTGTTTTGTAACTACTTTTAATCGCTTTTGCCAGCCTTTAAAAGGCGAAATTTTCCCTCCAACGTTCATGCTGAACATAAAATTCTCTAGGAACGAATTTGATACCAACATAGCTTTTCTCCTGATATACTTTTTTGTTTGTTTGTTTGTTTGTTTACTTAAAGATTTAAAATTTAGACTCCCCAGTTAAAAAGACTTATTTCTGTTGTTGTTCGACTCATACTTTGTTGTTTTGCATATTTTAACCTTTTACAAGTGTAGCCTTTACCTAGGAAAGTTTCCTAGTGATAAAAGGGAGAGCGGCTGTAATTAAACTGCTAATATCTCTTATTATTCTGTTAAATACTAGGTGAATTTTCTCGTCCCAGGAAATATGCTTCCGTTGCCATTCATCATATTTGGGTCGATCACACTTTTTCCCCATCTGCTAACAAACCACTCTTAAAATTTCTTCATAATCTCTTAATTTGTAACGCCTACGTAGAAAAGTCAATTTCACGAGGATTTTCACGATGACAATCATTTTGTTTATATTGAAATACAAGTTTAAGTTGGTTAACTTTTGAATTTTTTTGCATTTTAATTTATAATTATTCTGCAGAGAAAAATATGAAGCCATTGACTTTTATTAATAAGGTATTCAAAATTTTTATATTTTTCATTATTAAAGTTAAGAATAACTTACCCAAGCTTACGTGTGTTATGTACTACCTGAGTCTACATTTTCAATTCCAGCATTATGTTCAGTATCAAGTGTATCATGACACTTGATGTAATTATTATATAATATATTATACAATACAATTTCAATTATCGAAACAGAATACTGAAAAAAGGGACATCGAAAATGCTGAAGAAAATGGCTCCATAATAAAGAAATTTGTCAATCATCTGAAAAACAAATACATTTTTCTTTTCGATTCACAACTGCGATTGCAAACCTATGGAGTTTTCTTCAACTGGTTTGCTTTATCTGCGATCTACTTTGGAATAGTTTCTGGGTCTCTAGCCATAAGGTTTGTGTTAATATAAAATTGTCAATCAACACGTTTATAAATTTGCTGGCAAAGGTCATTGCTTTTTTATTTTCACTATTACGATAACTTAAATCTATTACTAAACTTTGTTTTTAACCATGACTGAATGAAATACGGAGTGCAAAAAGCACCAAATTAATAAATTGCTAACTAGAATAAATTTGCTTCCGCGTAATCCTTCCTATAAATTAACATACATTTTCAAAATTTACTTCAATTAAAGCAATATATTCTAGCCATACTTGTTTTAAAATGGTCTTATGTCACACCTTTGTTTTATTAATGATTGGGTATCAAATACATGGCCCTCCAAAACACCTCCATTTCCAATTACACTATTGAGGCGTTTATTTCATTACCTACTCTGCATGGTTGAGAAAGGGGGGACTACAACTGAAATTTTTTAAATCTTTCAAAATAAAGCTGTAAATATGCTTTAACCTTATGAGTTAATAACGCTTTACTCGCACGTTCCTTCTACCCTTAACTACGTATCATAATTAGGTTTTGCTTCTCCTAACCCCTCCTCATCGCACAAATTCACAAATAAAAATTTGTAGGAAAAATCATTGCACTTAATAGTTACGTATATTTTCTTTACAGAAGAGCAGGGATTATGCTATTTATCATCATTAATATATTCTGCAGTATAAAAATCAAACGGATCAAAATACAGCTTTCGTGAAACATTACAAAGAGCACTTCTGTAGGGTCTGTATCGAAGGAGTGACATTTCAAAGGAGTGACATAACAAAGGAGTGACATAAATACCGTAACGAAGGAGTGACAGAATTGTTAAAATTAAGATTTTATTTAAAAAACTAGAAACCTAACCTAACTTAACCTAGCCTAACCTAACCTAACCTAACAGTTGCAAGCCTTTCTTCCCTCTGGATTTGTTCTTTCTTCTTCTTTGTTGGTATTTTCGTGTCACTCCTTTGAATTTTATCTCCGATTTGTCACTCCTTTGTTATGTCACTCCTTCGTTATGTCACTCCTTTGAATAGGACCGCTTCTGTAAACTTCTTTTTAATACCACTGCGTAAAGCTAAAAAAAAATAGAAGATTACGAGAAATCTTATTAAACTATCACAGACAGACATTTAGCAAAAGAATTCTTTTCTTAAAAAATATTCAGTGCTAAAGCGGGGCACATGAGAATAAATAATAATCGATAAAAGAGATACTTCTTAAAAAACCCATGTATTATCCCAAGAAATTTTATTCATACCTCCTTCTCCAGTCCGTGAGGTGTAAAAAACAAAATAAAGAAGTTTTGCTTAAGTTCGAAATCTTCGCATTATATTTGGTATTTATCTGATCAACTACGAATCCATAATGACCACAGTTTTCAAAGTGTCACAAAAAAAGTATAAAAAGTAAAATCTCGAGTTAATATCACAAGTTACACATTTAAATCTATTTCGACTTTTAAAAAGTTTGTTTAATAACTTCTCAGAGTTTTTGTAGCAAAATAGTTAATAGGAGTATATAAAACATGCAAAGACCCGAGTGGCTTTATGTTTTCCAGATGTGATGTAACGTAATGTAATGTATGAGTATTTATAAAAATTGAGTGAGTGTGAAGGATGAGGTTCTTTTCATTCACTGCAGGGCTGCCAGTGTGTCACTTTTTTCATTTTGTTTTTTTAAAAACGTGTAAAAAGTGACAGATTAAAAAAGTTACAAAAAGTTAAAAAAAATCACTTTTTTCATTAAAAAAAAATATCAGCCTTCCCTTTGAAACTCCTACTGTAAATTTAGTCACTTAAAGTTGAATTATGGTATTTTTTATTACTTCACCTACTGAAGGTCAGGTGAAGTATTATCATGGACATGGCGTTTGTTGTCTGTTGCCTAATAATGACAAAATTAATTTTTTTCTATTGTAAGTGGTGCAGGTAGTGGGGCGGTTTTTGCCATGGAAAAAGAAACCAATTGTGCTAGACCAGAAGCATCCGCAAACCAAATTCCAGGGGGGGACCCATGGGCTAGACTAGTTTTTTCCGATTTTCCATTAGCTTCAGTTAATTATTAAGTTAATTATTTATAAGGCCCTAAGTTATAAAAATGGGAAAACTAAGTTTCATAGCACTTGGTTAAATAAAACAGGCAATGATGGAACTAAAATAAGTACTTGGTGTGAATATAAATACCCATCAAGGGCGTAACTAGGATTAAAATTTAAGGGGGGGGGGGGCCAAAGCATAAAAACTGTAAGGAGAAAGCACATATTATTATTTCAAGTTCTATTTTCTATCAATAAATGAGAATACATAATTGAATATAATTGTATTTGTATGCCAGCAGCTTTCAAAATCGAAGAAAACGGCTTTGTGTACTTCCACTTTAAATGACGGGTTTCGGCGGCTAACAGAGTAACAACTCGATCTTTCACACTTTCGGTTAGACGGCTTCTATGTACATGTATAACTGCTATATCACTAAGTCTACCTGATTTCATGGTCGATCTAAGCCAGGTTTTTATGCGTCGCACGGCTGAAAATGTTCACTCAGCCTCTGCGGTTGAAGCTGGCACGGTCAGAGCAATTTTTGTTGCAGCATGTAAATCTGGGTAAACTTTAGTTTCATTAAGTAAATTTTCAGTTGAAAATGTTTCATTTGTTCCAGAATTTAATGTAGATTTCCACAATCGTAATTCTGTATCAAGGTTTCCCAAATTGTACAACTGCGTGACGACATCAATATTTTCTGGTTGTTTATGGGGATGACAGATAAAACATCAAGACTTTCGCCATTGTCCAAAAATCTTCCGCCAATTTCCATATTGGCGGAATTTGTAACAAGTAGATAGTAATTCAATGTTTCAGGTCAGTAGTATGCCCGCAAAATGGATGCGTGCAGAGCAGTTGCAATGTTGATCAAATGAGTGCCAGTGTCATCCACCACATCCCCCTTGTTGCAAGGTGCCAACCCCTTCCCCCAGTGCCAACACCCAGGGTGACCCCCACAAATTGGGAGCCACCCTAGCAAGCTGGGGGGAGTCCACCTAACCTCTTTGGGGATAAGCTGGGACGGTCTCACCCCCTAAAGGGGTATACCTAACCTAAGAGAGGAAGAAAGAGAGCGAGACAGAGCAGCTTTTCATTTGGACATCCAGATGCATAATAAAGCTCTCGGCTTCATCACCGGCCTTAGAACTCGAAATCTGCCAATTGGCTTAGAAGACTTAGAAGGCAGGTATATGTGTGTATGTATATAACTTTTCAGCTGCCAGATTGCGCTATTCAGATATTCTTGACAGTTGGTTTAGAAACCCGTCAGTCGGCTTAGAAGGCGTAACCAGCCATTTGGTATATATATATATATATATATATTATATATATATATATATGTGTGTGTGTGTGTGTATATATATATATATATATTCTCATCTCCCCAGTTATTCCTTAATATCGTTTATATATACAACCAAAAGAAATAAATAAAACACCATTACATCATTCTGTTTATTTAGACGAGTTAAGGGAAAATAATTCATGAAATATATATATAGGAAATAAATATACATTCAAAATAACAGCAAAAATACACACTTTAAACGAAGGATATATATATACACATTCTTAAATAATAATATTAGTACAGGATAAAACTATATAACCCTTTAATATATGTACGAGCAAATACGCCCTTAGATATATCGGGTGGCCACAAAAAAACTTTACTTAATTGAAAGTTTAATAACTGCAACAATTCAAAACTTATGCGATTGAGATTTTGCATACATTAACAGATGCATATAATCTATAATTGCTGGAATTTTCAAATATGTAGATTCTATAGTTTTGTTACAGTGAACAATTTAAAAGCATATGTCTAAAAATAGCATGCCTGGTGTGCATCTGACACGTACGTGCGCTAGCGTAGGCTAAACCTAATGTAGCATAGTATGACCGCGCTGGCGTAGGCTAAACCTAATGTGAATTTGCTTTCTTTTATTTTTCCGCTAAAACCCCGCCAGCATGACGTTAAGTAAAAGTGATAAAGCCATCATAGAAGCATGTGTCAAGGAAAAAGGTTGGAATGGAAATAGGATTGTCCGAGAATACCCCGCAAAGAACTGGACTCGTCAAAGTGTTTATAACTTAATAAGAAAGATAAAGGATACTGGATCAACAGCTAGAAAACCCGGCAGCGGCAGGCCCAAAAGTGTTTCAACAGAAGAAAATAAGGCTGCCGTGGAGGAACTGATTCAATCCCAGGAGAATACACCAGGAACTAATCGCTCCCAGAGACAGATTGCGTACGACCTTGGGATTTCTCGCTCCTCTGTACAAGGGATTGTAAAACGTTTGAAATTGAAGGCCTACAAGAGAATTCGAGTTTCTCCGCGTGATCAGAATGTAAGACAGCGTAGAAAGACCCGCTGTAAATCCCTATATGAACGCTACTCAGCTGAAGACGTGCAAAAAGTTGTGTTTACAGACGAAAAGGATTTCACGTTGGAGGTGGCCAAAAACAGGCAAAATGACAGGGTTTATGGTTCAAGGAAAAAGGACATTCCTCCCTCCAGGCTTTATCATGAAACCTCACGATTCAGCAGAAAAGTAATGGTATCGGCGGGAATTTCATGGAAGGGGAAAAACACGAATTCATTTTATTGCCACAAACGAAACTAAAGTTAACTCTGAGCGCTACATCAACCTGTTAGATAATGGGTTACTTCCTGATTGTCGTCAGCTGTATCCTGATGAGGCCTACATTTTCCAGCAAGATGGGGCACCCGCCCATACAAGCCGAGTGACCCAAAATCATCTAGAGCAAGAGACCCCTAATTTCATCAAAAAGGATGAATGGCCGCCTCAGTCTCCCGACTGTAATCCGATGGACTATTCAGTATGGGATTCCCTCATGGTGAAGGTTTACGGCAGCCAGAAAGACAAATTCACCGAAGATGAACTTAAGGAGAAAATCAGTAGAGCATGGGAGGATGTCACCTTAGATGAGGTTCGAAAGTGCATCTCCTCGTGGAAGAAGCAATTGAAGGCAGTTTACCAACAGGGAGGTGGTCACATTGACCATTTGTTTAAGTAAATTTTGTTAAGTTCAAATTCATTTTCTTCGGCATGCTATTTTTAGACATATGCTTTTAAATTGTTCACTGTAACAAAACTATAGGACCTACATATTTGAAAATTCCAGCATTTATAGATTATAACCATCTGTTAATGTGTGCCAAAGCTCAATCGCATAAGTTTTGAATTGTTGCAGTTATTAAACTTTGAATTAAGTAAAGTTTTTTTGTGGCCACCCGATATATATAGACACCAAAACTTATATAAAAAATAATAATAGTACAGGATAAAAATATATACCCATATATATATATATATATATATATATATGTCGAGGGGTATGTCCCTAAAAGGGCCCTCGATTTGTTTTAGACGACTAAGGACGATGAATACCAGGGTTGGTCCCCTTGGTTGGAGTCGGAATTGTATCCGAAGGATAATAGACACGTCACTCTCGGGTTACCAGTGGATGCACTCGGCGCTCGCGCCTTGTCAAAAATGTGTGTGGATGTCACTGACCACTCTTACCTCAATTGGTCGTAAAGTTTCGGAAGATCACCTTTGAGTGCTTCCGTACGGTGGTTGTTTCGAGTTTATGCGGTGAATGGAAACCACTAACTAAATTTAACAGTCTTTTTATTAATTCACTTTGGGACAGAATTCTTTTTATATCAAAAATAATATTTAATTAAATTAAATGAAATTAAATTAATTAAATTAAATTAATTAATGAGTTAACTTTAGTTACGTAAAAAATGGCGATTATATAACAGCTCTTAAGGTGAGACTTAAGACAGATTAATCGGGACAAGTTAACTAAAGCTCTATGAACAATCTATAAATATTTTAAGTTAAGTTCCAATATCAATTGGAAGCTAAATTGACCTGGAGGGGTAGTGCCACTGCAGGAATAATTACAGACTTTAAGTCACAGAGTTTACGTATTATGAAGATGGTTTAGAAGGCAAAGAACTCGTTTCCGACGCTCTCGGGGTTTTTATAACCTCGGGGTAGGCGGGGACGAGATAAACTAAGGGTCACCCTCTTACGGGCGGAGCCTAACAGCAAGCGCCTATAATAGTTTTCTATATTCGAATTTAAGCGGAGGCGACTTTAATTGACTGCCTCGATTGGGAGATGGAACTTCGGGAGAGTTCCGGGGGCGAACCAATCATGATCGAAATAGGTTTCGCGAATTTACATTTTTCTTTTGATAATAAAGCATAATTATAGGATCAAGAGGCGCCAGAGGGGCGGCATGGAAGGAGGGTCGAACCTATACAAAAGGGAACTGATTTGGAAGGAATTTATAGGGCGCAAATGAATTTTCATATTCGAGAGAATCACTTTTGCGTGATTCTTTGGAAAAGAGAAATAGGGTTAGAGAGAGCTGAAATTTGGTATGCGAGTAGGTCGAGCTAGGGGAAATCTGGTGGGCTATAGGTTGACACAATTATGCTTTATCTATGGGAATAGGTCAAGATTTTAGGAAAATTTAATAATAAAAAAATATAAAAACCTGAGGTGTTATAGACGCTTGCCTTGCATCACGTGATGCTGACAATAATAGAGACGCGGAGGGATCGAAGAATTCATGCGATGTGCATATTTTTATAAGCACCTCGCATCTAACAATTTAGATTGGGATTACTGGGATTTATGTGGATTAATGGGATTTATTTGGATTACATGGGATTAATGGGATTAATGGGATTTATTTGGATTACATGGGATTTCTCCGCGTATGAAAGAATGCACACTAGGGTTATAACTTTTAGACTTTTTTTCAAATAAAAGATCTCCTGTATCATAAGTCGATGAACTTTTGCTTAAAAACAATGAAAAAGACCCTAATTACTCTCAGTTTTTAAAAAAGGTCACCCCCAAATCGAAAGTTTGAATCACCATAACCATATATTTACGTTACTACTCTAAGTATATAAATATATTATTATTAGAGGGCGGACTTTTTAGGTTTTAACCTACAAAATATTTTCGAATTTTTCAGTACGCTAATATATCGTGAGATCGCCCGAAAAATCACTTCCGGTGCTCAAATCGATGACTAATATCAATCCACCCATACAAGAAATTCTAGAACACACGACATTGTTCTTCATGCACTCACAAATTGTATAAAAGCACGAAATGAAATCAACCGAATCACTTGTGTCCAGTATTGCGCAATAGTTACTCAACTGTTCAGTTCAACTCAACTTCAGGTAAGCTTTTATTATTTGTAATATGTTCGCTTAATTAAAAACGTAGCGAAATGTGGAATTCGCTTCTGCACTCTTGAACATTCCAGAACATTTTTTAAATTTATTAACCATAATAATTTGTTGAATTTTTCTTCCATTTTAACACGTAAACAAAAGCGTATCCAGAATGTTTGTAGAGGGGAGTCAAACTCAAAAAATATATAGAGCCCAAATATTTGGTGATAAATATTTTCGTGAGACGTTCTATGGATGTTCTAAAAAATTTTTCCAAAATTTTATCACCTAAAAATAAATATTTGGTCATATTTTTTCACCTAAAAATCTGCCCTCTAATTATTATATTATTTCTATATATTATATAGATATTATATATATATAATATATATAAAACAAAAAACAAACAAATCAACTTAATACCTTTTTATACCTGTTTCAGAAGCAATATAATGTCCACAAGAAAAGTGGTACTACCATACAGAAGAACAAGGATATCTGGACACAATAATCTGGTGAGATTCCAGCAGTCACATAGAAGAGGAAGTGTGCCTTTAGAAGAATCTTCACTAGAGAAAAATGCAGAATGCCACTCCAAATCCAAATCATTGGACGGTACCAGTTTCTTGGAACAGAAATCAAAGGAAGAAAGGAGCGAATAGTGGAAATTTCCAAAGAAGTTACAAAATTATGGAAGAATAAATTGAATTTTCCGCATGTGTCAGATCAAGTAATACGAGCAAAGCTTGACAAGGTGATGAAGACTTATGATGAATGTGTCAGGGGGGAAAATATATGCCCTGAATGAACTTTTTGATACACTAAAGTAAATGGCCAGTGGTTATCCTCGGAAAGACAAACGACTGTACCACCTTCAAGTGGAAAGCAAAGGAGAAGTGGGGTACTCTACAGGTCAAGTTGCAAGTGAAGAAACGATTCACCCTTCAAAGAGACGAAAATTGCCTGCTGAATCAGCATCAACATCTTACAATCATGTATCTGGTGGTAGTGGTACTGAATCTGAAGAGAGCGAGCATGAAGATGAAGATGAGAGTATTACTCCACCAACCAGAAGACATAACAAAAGTAAAGTTGCAACCAACTTGGTGACATCCACAGGAGTATCAACAAGTAAAGCCGCTAAAATATGCAAACAGTTGTCACTTGATGGTATTGACATTCCAACACCAAGTCAAGCAGCAATTTACAAGTCAGCATACAAAGAGGCTGCTAAATTGAAGGAGGAAATGATTGAAAATTTACAGATGGAAGAGTGTCTTACATTTTGATGGAAAGCGCATTGAGGAAAATGAGTATCAAGTAGTGGTACTTAAAAATGAAAGAACCTAAGTAAAATTGGATGCATTGCGTCTGAAAGATGGCAAGGCTGAAACTATTGCTGAAGGATTGCAAAAGTTATTGATGAACACCTTATGGAATGCAATAAAGATGATCGTTGCTGATACAACAAGTGTTAACACTGGGAAAAAGAGTGGAGTTGTTGTCAAATTGCAACGAATGTTCTCAGAGAAGGGTATCTGCAAACCACAATTTATCAGTTGTCAGCATCACATTCTGGACAGGATTCTCCGTTTGGTAATGGACGAAAGATCTTGGTGCTAACACCAGTTCTCCAAACATCGAATATCCATTTGTATCCCAACTGGTGAAGAATTATGAAGAACTAAAGGCACAGTTGTTAATGGAACAGAAGAGGTCCTCGAGAAATCAGGATGGAGAGATGATATTAAGTTTTTGTACCATCTAACACGGGTGTTAGATTCTTGAAGAAAAAGGGAATTTCCTTTGATTAACTTTCAGAAAATTCCAAACATCAGCAATCTGCATTTATTCTTATACCTACAACAAGGAAGACTTTGAAGAAGGTATGCAGATTCATTTCATACAACTGGGCAGAATATTGGTTTACTAATCAGATGTACAATGAAAATGACTTCAAGAACTTGTCAGAAATATTGAAACCTTACAAAAAAGCATTGAACTCATAGGAAAATCACTGGAAGCAGGAGCCATCCCCACTCAAGATACCAAGAAGTAATCAGTGTGCAGAACGTGCAATCAAAGTTATGCAGGAACTGTATGCTGCCTGCAGAACCAAAAACAAACTGCAACTTCGGTTTATTCTAAGCAATAAGCAGTAATATATGTACAAGTATTATAACGATTATGTTGTGAGTTCTTTTATTATATTACATGGAATATGCAATAAAGTTACGTATGCATATCGATTTTTTGATTTCGGGGTGACCTTTTCTAAAAAGGTATTAAAATGAAAGTTCATTTCTTTGTTTTTAGGCAAAAGTTCATCGAATTAAAGTACAGGAATATTAGGTTGTAAAAAAGTTATAACCCTAATGCACACTCTGTGATGTCAGAACAAAGGAATTTTGGGTTCAAGGTTTAGAATGCAATTCGTCGGAGACGAACTCTTTTGTACCGTAAGGATTTACACTACGGGACACTACCTCCCCTTCTGCAGAAGTAACAATTAAACAAAAAAATAATACGATTAACAGTTTTAAGCAGAAACAAAAACTAATATGTACATGCTAGCTAACTAATTAAAATTTGGATTTCTCGGTGTAGTGACAGCTAACGGGGGGCCGAAGATTGGGGCAGACCGTCCGGGGCTTCTTCCGAAGGTGAGGGCTCCGAAGTAGGGGCATTCCACTTCAGTCGTCGACACGGGCGGCAAGCAAGGAAGATGATAATTATTAGTATTAGTAAGACAGCGGCGGCGTTGACGTAGGTGAGGGGCTGAACGTGGGATAAGACATGAGACCGTTCTTGGAGGGTTTCGGTGATACGATCCAATTGCTGATCCCAAGGGGGATAGTTAAAGGAAGGTACAAGAGTTACAGAGGCAAGAGGAAGGTTGAAGAGAGGAATTGGTGGGAGGTGAGCCATAGGGTGTACAAGACGAGGCGTGTTGTTAAGGGAGCGTACTCTGGGGTTTGTGGATATAAAGCTAGAGGTAATAATAGAACAACCGGAGGGGATTCTACTAACTGGATCCAATTGTATCATACTACGGTTGTTCGGGCAATCCAGGGTTGCTTCACGTTTTTGGGGGATGGACAGGAGGAGGTCGGAACTTATTTGGAGCTGAACGGGGGTTGAAGGGTCGAATGCTCGGAACGTGCAATTTGCACGGGACGAATTTTGTAACAGCATTAGATAACAAGGTTTCTGAAAATGTATGGAAACAAAGGGTTGGAGTGGAGGGCAAATGAGGAATTTGGTTGACAAAGGTGTCCTACAGTGAGTAATGTCGCGGGTGGTAAACAGGGTGTACTGTTGGTAGGTTTTGGAAAGGAAAAAGTATGGGTGTTCTGTGTGTAAGATGAAACGGGTCACGTTTTCCCTCATAGAGTAAACTGTGGGAAAGGGGTGAAAAAGATAAGCGTTGTATATTTGAGCATCGAAGAAGGGTATAACAATAATGATAGAGAATGGAGAGCTACCAAGTAACGTCCAGGTGAGGTCGAGAAAATGATGGGCGTTGGATGAGTGTAATGGATAAATTGGGGTTAGAGCGAGTTCCTTACTAGCGTCCGTTATTAATGTATTTAGAGTCTTATAGGGAATTAGTGAATGGGGTGTTTGTTTTGACATGGCAGCATTAAGTGCGGCCATTACGATTTGATGTGTCTCGTGAACTTGATCGAGATACTTATCAATGACAGTAATTTGGAGGTTAATTAGGTGGACATATTCAATTTGATTATAATTTCGGCGCTGTAACATAATTAAGGAATCTAGCTCGTTTAGATGTGTCGTGAGATTGCGGAGAAGGTGAAAATTTCGTTTGGCTGCAAAGACAGTACGTTTTAACACATCGCCCTTAACGATATTGTCACTCGCTAGCAGTCGGATCTTGCGTTGCACGCTACGCACATCTGCTGAAATGGCGACGCCAAAAATGGTCTTCAGCAACTGCCCGCCGAGATCGAAGAAACCGCGTTTAGTACGGTTTGAGGGACTGTTGGGGCGATACTGCTGAATCCAAGGGAGGGCCAGCGTATCGTTAAGTTTGTATTGTGTGGCGTGTATGTTTTCCAGAGTGTGAGCATAGGTGGAGGAGAGTAGTTGTTTATATATGGTAAACGACTTAGTCGGAGTAGAGTATGGTGGGTGGATAGGTGCTTTAGCAATAGCGATTGCGTGGGAGAGTAATTTTCGTTGGCAGGCGTTGAGCGTACGGAAAATAACGTATGGGGCTTGTAGGTCGAAAATCACATTCAGGTGGCCTTTTAAAAAATGGCCATCCGCTAAGGTTTCGACCACAGCGCCGGGGACGATGCGGTAGGTACTACTAGAAACAGGAAAAAGAATGAAGACAAAGGTAAGCACAGTGGACGAGGTTAACATTTGATAATTTTGGGTGGGTTAGCGGTTACTTCCGAGAAGTTCTCCAGGAAGGGAATTTGGGTCTCACCTTAGGTTTGACCGAAGGTCGGTCCGGGGGACGAAGGGGGTGAGGTGGATGGGTCGCCGAAGTAGTGGCTAGTGACTCGGGTATTCGCGCAGTCGGAGCAGGCCGAGTCGATGGCAGCAGGGGTGTTTTCGGTGGTAGGGAGGGGCTTTGTGTAGGTGTCTTGTCTTGTGTAGGTGTCTTAGGGACGGAGTGGAGTGTGGGTACGGGGTCGGAGCTTGGCTCGAGTATAGGGCTATGTGTGTGTTCTAGTGACTCGGGTATTCGCGATCGGGAGCGAGTCCACGGGCCTTGCGACGACTCCTGTGGTCGAAATCGATACGTCACTGTAGGGTCTGTTTTAGGGTCGTCGATAGGTGAGGGTGGTGATGGTGAGTCGGGGGGCTCCTCACTGGCTGCGGGGCCCTCCGGTAAAATTTTAAAGTTTGGAGTTGTCTCCGGGGCTTCCAAGGTGTGGAAGGAGCAGCAGGGAGTGGCTCCAGTTCATTGTCAGGTTCAAGGGGTTCTAGGATAGCTTCCTCAGGCTGTACGGACAGGGTAGTCCGAGGGGGCCTTAGGTAGTCTTCCCACTCGTCCGAATTCTCGGTTTCGGTATTGGTAACGCGGGGTTGGGTTGTATCCCCTTGTTGTCGGGACGACTTCGGTTGAGGGGGATTCGGATCCTCATTCGTAACCTTAATTTGGTTGGCATGAACAACCTTTTTCTTTAAGGTTTGCAAGTGTTGGATCGTGAAGGTGTTATGCCCCAGGTCTTCGAGGACACGATATGGTCCTACCCATTTTGGACAGAGTTTACGACTGAGGCCCGGAGGCTTCGTACCTGCCAACCAGCAACGGTTTCCAGGTATTATGGTCCGTTGCTTAGGGTACCGCTTGTGTTGGTAGTGGACCATTCGGTCGGTCTCATGGTTGAGAACGTCGTGTATCTTCGAAAACTTGGAACGAATGGCGAGCCAGGTCGTCCGCATAGCGTTGGGTTCCTGTAGGTCAAATCCCTCTTCGGTGGAGTCGTTTGGGAGGTCGAAAGGAAATCTTGCATCGTAATGATACAATCTAAAATGAGGGGTGTCACCGATGAGTTGACTGTGGTTGTTGTTAACAGTCCACTGCACCATGGAGATGCACTCGTCCCAATTACGTTGGTCCGCGTCCACGAGATGTCGTAGGACGTTAAGGATCTTTTCGTTCTGCCTCTCAACCAGACCATTTGCTGCCGGATGGTACGGTGTTATTTGTACCTTTTGGATGTGGAGACGTTTGCATAACTCTACGAACATCGCGGAGGTAAATTCCCGAGCGTTGTCCGAGAGCAGCACGACCGGCGTATTGTGCCGTTGAATTACTCGTTCGAGTAAACACTTGGCAATGATCTCCGATGTATGGGCAGGCACCGGTACAATTTCATTATACCTGGTAAAATGGTCGGTGAAAACGACAACGTATTTATTTCCGTTTCGACTTTGGACAAAGGGGCCCATCACGTCCATTCCTACGCGCTCCCAAGGTCTAACAGGAACGGGGTACGCATGCATATGCGCGGTGGGCGGACGCGCTCCTTTATGCCTGGCACATGCTGAGCATGCCTTGCAATGTTCTGTTACCTTGGTGCGCGTAAGTGGGAAATGGTAACGCGCTTGGACCAACTTTAGTGTCCGTTCAATTCCGGGATGCCCAGCACAAACGCTGTCGTGGCAAAGTTTAATTGCCACGCCTTGAAGACTCTCGGGAACTTCTGCCACGTATTGCCCAGGAGAAATTTGATAATTCAAAATTTGATCCTGGAAAGCATACAACTGGTGAAGTTCCGAATTTGGTTGTGCTTTTAATTGCTGCACCAAATTAGAGATATACGAGTCCTTGCGTTGTGCCTCGAAGAGTGTGTCTCTATCGAAATTGGGAATAGTCTCAATACGATGAATTCCACGGACCTCTTCGGGTTTATTTATTCGGGATAAACAGTCCGGGAGAACGTTGAGTTTTCCGGGACGGTGAACGTATTCGGGGCTAAAGTCCTGGACGGTAAGAGCCCAGCGACCTAATCGCCCATCGGGTAGTTTTTTGGAAAATATAGAGGTTAACGGAGCATGGTCCGTTTTTACTGTTATTTTATACCCGTAGATAATGTTCTTGAACTTCTTCAGGGCCCATACGATGGCTAAAGCTTCTCGTTCAGTCCCTGAATAGTTACGTTCGGGCTTGGATAGTAACCGACTCGCATAAGCCACAGGTAGTTCGGTACCTTCTACTTCTTGGAGTAGGACGGCACCTAACCCGTAGTTAGAAGCGTCCGTGGCTACTATAAAAGGTTTACCAAAATCCGGGAACTGCAGTATGGGTTCTTGCAGGAGTTTGTCGCGGAGATCAGTAAAAGCTTTCTGATGCTCAGAATTCCATTCAAAAGTAGCCTTCTTTTTGAACAAATTGGTCAAAGGAGCGGCTATGTCTGAAAACCTAGGAATGAAATTGCGATAGAATCCTACAAACCCGATAAAGGTTCGCACTTCATCAACGTTTCGAGGAACAGGGTAATTTAGGAGAACCTGAAGTTTGGCGGGATCCGGTCGGATTCCGTCAGAGGCAAGAAGAAATCCTAAATACACAAGCGAGGATCGGAAAAATTGGCACTTAGCCAATTTTAGTTTGAGGTTCTCATTCGAAAGACGTCTGAAGACTTTGGCAAGACGTACGAAATGTTCTTCGACGGTATCGCTATAGATCACTATGTCATCTAGATAGACTAAGGCATGAGAACCTAATAATCCGGACAACACAATGTTCATAAGTCGAGAGAAATTCGCCGGACCGTTTCGGCATCCGAATGGCAAAACATTCCACTCGTAATGGCCCTGGTTGGTAGTGAACGCAGTACATGGCCGTGACTCTGGAGACAGAGACATCTGCCAGTACCCTGAAGCTAAATCCAGCGAGGTAAAATATTTAGCTTTACCAACATATTGAATGACCTCCTGCATGTTGGGAAGCGGAAATCGGTCTGGAACGGTCACTTTGTTGAGGCGTCGGTAGTCGATGCACGGCCTTAACGTTCCGTCTTTCTTCTTGACCAGGATCAACGGAGAAGACCAAGGACTAACCGACGGTCGGATAACATCCAAATCTAACATTTCCTTTACGTGTTCCTCAACAACCAGCTGCTGGGAGTGCGGAACGCGATATGGCGGAATGTAGATGGGCTTTGTGTTATCCGCGAGATTAATATGAAATGGGACGAGGTTTGAACGTCCCAAAGCATCACCCTTGAGTGCGATGATGCTTTCGTGTTCGACCAAGAAGTCCAGTAATTGGTCAAACAAGTCCGGGTCGCTGCAAAGGAAAGAATTTGCGGGATCGGACTCTAGACATGCTTTGTAAGTAGCACGTAATGTTTGCTGAGGTACGCCTCCAGGAGTACACCTGCGTACGTCGTGAGAAATAAGAATAGGCTCAGCTTGGGCCAAATAGGCCTTGCCTATTAAAGTATTAGGTTGTAACGTAATGGATTCGGAACCAACATTAGCGCACAGTAGAGGGATAGTTGCCTCTTCGCTAGTGCACAGACTGCGTGCAATTACTAAGCCTGAATGTTGGACTTGGTTTTCAAGAACATTCTCCACGACTACTGAAGTCGCAGGATCCACGTAAGTACCATCGTTAAAGGTAACAATTACGCGGAAGCAGACCTGTTGGTTGGGCTCAATAACGAATTCTTCCTTAACTCTCAACTGAAACTCATCGGTTGGAACAGACTCTGAACTAACTTTCAAGGAACGCCGGACCTGGCGTGCAACGGGATTTTCACCCGACTCTAAACCATACACGGCGACAAAGCCGGAAAAAATGGAATCCCTCCATTACCAGGATTACAACAATCCTGTAGGGTTCCATCAAAATCGGGAACATCTTCCGAAATAACCTTCAATCCTGCTTCAACAGCAGTAAAAAACGAACCTCTGGGTTCGACTCCGTATTCACTAACGGAATAAGTTGTCCTTGCACTTGGACAACGTTTGATTCAAACTTAAGATCCCAACCATTTCCTTTCAGGAAGGGATAACCGAGTAAAATGTCGGTAGGAAAGTGCATAGAGTCTTGTACTATTACGCAATCGGCATCGAAGCCTAACTTGCCGAGTTTCAGTTTAAGCCTAACTTGCCCCATGGAGGGTATGGTTCCTCCATTAACGTTCTTTAAAACAACCTTCGACGGGAAAAGTTCCAATTTGGAAACTCCCGGAATTCTATTCAAACTAGACTGTTTAATCAGGTTAGCGTTGCTACCTGTGTCTAGCAACCAAACATATCTACACTTCGAACGCGAAGTGGAATGACAGCATCTTCAAACGTATTATTGATTGTGCAAACATATGACGTGGGAACGTCAACAGAGTTTGCCACAATTCTCTGTGAAGCGGGACGAGACTCATAGGTCTCGGGTTCAATGCAAGGGGTTTCTGAAAAGGGGAACTTAAAGGATTCTACAGTGGTATCTGGATTATTTCGTGCAGGGCCCTCGGGGTCCTTAAGTGGAGTAGTAACTCCTGGTTTTCCCACGAAGGAATAGCTACCCCTGGGGAGGGCAACCCGGCTCGTCCTTTACGGGAATCCTGGAGCCGGCAGGTCCTCTAAAAAATCATCGGGCGGATTGGTCGTCTCCCGACTTTCCAGTTGTAAGGCTGGTGATCTGGTATATCCCAGCTCGGTCAAACATTCTGTCAGAATATTTCGAACTATCTGGTTCGATGGATTAGGGGTAGGGTTAGTTATATAAGAGGGGGTTCCCTCATGGTATCCTTGTTGCGGTGGCCTTGTGGGAGGTCGAGATCCTTTGGACCACTCATTCCGTCGCTGGGACGGTGCACCCTTCTCCCGGCATTTGGGACGATCTCCCCGCCGGTGACCGGATTCCTGGCAGGAATCGCAATAAGCAGCCGCCCTGCATTGTTTTATGCCATGTCCTACTTGGCAGCAGTTGTAACACCGTAGGGGCGAACTTGGGGGAGTCTGTCGCGATGAGTTTGGTCGAGACCGGTTCGACGGCGCGGGCGTTGCAGAAGCAAACTTTTGCTTCTGGGGCCTTCCTGTTTGTTCGGTTGCATAACGGATGGACTGGGAGGTTTTGGTTCGTTCTTCCCTCGGTCGACGAATATTCAGATCAGTTGAGTTTGGACACGACTCCTTCATTTTGTTCACGACCGTTGCTAACGACGCGGTGAGATCCGCGTGTTTCTGGAATCTACTTGGTGGTGACTTGGTAGGTTCGCATACATGGCCGAAAAGGACAATATCTTCGCCGTTTGTGAGGACATTTTATAATCAAAAGCTCCGTCAAGGGCTAAGATGACGCTATTCATAGTGCCTTGAATGCGATTCCTAAATTCCATAAAATCTTCACCATCCTGCCAACGCAATCGGAACAAATTGGTCATGGCCACAAATGGTTGAGTGTCGCTGACATCTCGGAAATTGTCCAAGAGAATCCGACGATACTGGGTCCATGTAGTGGCCGCTTCTAAGTCGGGGTTAGTGTCAACAAACTTCGATGCTGACCCTTCTGTTAATTCAACAAACCGTTGTGCTTCCAAGATCTTGTCCTTGTCCGCGATCACCTTCTCATTCTCAAAATATATTTCCAGTTTGTGGAGCCAGTGTTGAACAAGTGGCTCGGTGGCCTTTCCCGCGACGGTTCCCTTAAATCTTGGAACGGACGTTGGTAAGTTGAGTACCCTGGAAACCAGAACATTTGTGATAGGTACGGTCGCGGCAGGCGCGGCAGCAGCAGCAGTGGAAGCAGTGTTAGTGTCAGCCATGTTGATGTTGGGAATGCGGCGACGTTTGGGGAAGGACGGGCGTGGAGGTGTAAGTGGTAATAAAAATTCCCGGTCGGAATCGGAATCGGAATGTGGCATACACGTCACGCGCGAAAACAAACAATTGAAGTGTGTTTTGGCAGTGTGGTCCTAGTATATATAGTATCAGCGTGTTTGCGTTGTTTTGTTTTTGGGGGGGGGGGTCCAAATTAAGTAAACTACTAATTATTTAATTAAAAAAAATTAGAAGTTTAAAAATTTGGTTAACTTAATCAAACGCAAAGCAATCGAGGAAACCTCAACAATGCAGTAACACACTAAAATATCGTATATCAGGAACGACGTGATTGCTAAAAAAAACAAGTTATGCCAGTATTGTTCTATCACTCTCTTTAAATAGGTGATATCAGAGTAATAAAAAAAACGGAATATGAGAAAAAATAAAGGTTGGGATAGCAAAAGGTTACTTGTAATCCGATGGTCGAATCGTTGGTCTCCAATGAATGAAGAGTCCCACACAAAGTCCCTTTCCGTATCCTCGATCCTAACGATAGCAACGTGAGTTCCAGCGGTGGTGGATCCTACCCTCTGCCTGAGTCCGCAAGGAAGTACCCTAGTCGTGCCCCAATCGTATTCACGGATGTGGCCTGCAATTAGGTCACAAGCGTAATTTCCGTAGCACCAAGTAAAACAAAAAAATGAAAAGAAAAACCTAACCCTACCTAACCTATTCAATTACAAAAATAAAAATAAAATATTACACTCGGTAATTCAATAATGAAAACGAATTTAAAATAATTCACTTATTAAAATCGTTAAAAAAAATAATAATTTTAAATTCGTTAAAGAAAAATAATAATAAATGACTACTCAGTCACAGTAATAGCGTATTTCACTATCACGTAATTAATTAAAATTACACGTTAATTTAAACTAAGTTTGATAATTAAGAAAAATTATTAAGTGGTAAAAATCACTTCACGGATCCCACTTACTCAAAGTGAAAAAAAAAAAAAGAAAATTAAACTTTTCTTAACGTTTGTTTGTAGTTACCATTCACCGTGAATTATTACGGTGGCAAAAGTATTGTTAATGTTAGTGTATAAACTGTGTACACAATTTAAAGGTTATAATTGGGTTAAGGGTAATCAGTGATACTTAATAGTTACGTTCATTTATCACTCAAACGTAAAAACGTTCGCGTGAAGTGGATCGAGAGAGGAAACTGAGGCGACTCCGTGTCGTGGCATCAGCTGGCGTCTCTCTCGATTTGAAGGTCACTCGCAGATGAGACAAGGGCTGGGCGGTGACGTCATGTACAGCCGTGGCGCCTTCCGAGAGGAGTGAGGGAGAACCCGGGGCGAGATGGGCAAGACTTCGTTCACCCAAATTCCGGGTCCTGGGGGTACCTGGGTCCTCTGCGTCTCGGTGGGACCTCCAGTGTCGAGGGGTATGTCCCTAAATGGGCCACTCGATTGTTGAAGACGACTAAGGACGATGAATACCGGGGGTGGTCCCCTTGGTTGGAGTCGGAATTGTATCCGAAGGATAATAGACAACGTCACTCTCGGGTTACCAGTGGATGCACTCGGCGCTCGCGCCTTGTCAAAAATGTGTGTGGATGTCACTGACCACTCTTACCTCAATTGGTTGTAAAGTTTCGGAAGATCACCTTTGAGTGCTTCCGTACGGAGGTTGTAACGAGTTTATGCGGTGAATGGAAACGACTAACTAAATTTAACAGTCTTTTTATTAATTCACTTTGGGACAGAATTCTTTTTATAGTAAAAATAATATTTAATTAAATTAAATGAAATTAAATTAATTAAATTAAATTAATTAAATTTAACTTTAGTTACGTAAAAAATGGCGATTATATACAGCTCTTAAGGTGAGACTTAAGACAGATTAATCGGAACAAGTTAACTAAAGCGCAATGAACAATTATATATATATTTTAAGTTAAGTTCCATTATCAAATGGAAGCTAAATTGACCGGAGGGGTAGTGCCACTGCAGGAATAATTACAGACTTTAAGTCACAGAGTTTACGTATTATGAAGATGGTTAGAAGGCAAAGAACCCGTTTCCGACGCTCTCGGGGTTTTTATAACCTCGGGGTAGGCGGAGACGAGGTAAACTAAGGGTCACCCTCTTACGGGCGGAGCCTAACAGCAAGCGCCTATAATAGTTTTCTATATTCGAATTTAAGCGGAGGCGACGTTAATTGACTGCCTCGATTGGGAGATGGAACTTCGGGAGAGTTCCGGGGGCGAACCAATCATGATCGAAATAGGTTTCGCGGAATTTACATTTTTCTTTTGATAATAAAGCATAATTATAGGATCGAGAGGCGCCAGAGGGGCGGCATGAAGGAGGGTCGAACCTATACAAAAGGGAACTGATTTGGAAGGAATTTATAGGGCGCAAATGAATTTCATATTCGAGATAACCACTTTTGCGTGATTCTTTGGAAAAGAGAAATAGGGGTTAGGGAGAGCTGAAATTTGGTATGCGAGTAGGTCGAGCTAGGGGAAATCTGGTGGGCTATAGGTTGACACAATTATGCTTTATCTATGGGAATAGGTCAAGATTTTAGGAAAATTTAATAATAAAAAAATATAAAAACTGAGGTGTTTATAGACGCTTGCCTTGCATCACGTGATGCTGACAATAATAGAGACGCGGGAGGGATCGAAGAATTCATGCGATGTGCATATTTTCATAAGCACCTCGCATCTAACAATTTAGATTGGGATTACTGGGATTTATGTGGATTATGGGATTAGGATTACGGATTACATGGGATTATGGGATTTATGTGGATTACATGGGATTTCTCCGCGTATGAAAGAATGCACACTCTGTGATGTCAGAACAAAGGAATTTTGGGTTCAAGGTTTAGAATGCAATTCGTCGGAGACGAACTCTTTTGTACCGTAAGGATTTACACTACGGGACATATATATATATATATATATATATATATATATATATATATATATATATATATATATAATATAAACAGCAAAACTTATATAAACTCAAATACATACACTATGTTCTACCGCGCTTAACTAAAATACTAAACTCGCACGTGATCGATTATACAATTACATCCTTATTGCTTTGTACTATACAATAAATACGATTTAGCATTATTTCACCACTCAAGGTGTGCGGGTGCCTATACTCGATGTAAAGGGCCTTCATTTCGTTCAGTACTATTTTTGTGCCCACCTTACAATTGGTTGGCAAGTTATCTTTAAACACGGACAGAATACAATCAAAAGCACGCACAAAGAGGGCGTCGTTAGCCACATCATTATTACATTCAAGTTTATAACCACTACTTTCCAATCAAGGGTTTTTTCTTACCGATCCGAGCTTTTCAATCGCGAACTCTTCTCCACAACGCATACAACAGTTGAAATAATCTTCTAAATCGTAACGACAGCTGCTCATTATATAAAGATACAACTCTTCAGGGTGAACAGTGTAGGCGAGCTCTGCCCTGTACCGCTCAAGTCCTTTGTACCAAAGTTCATGATATTTCGAAGAGTCTAAACCTTTTAAATAAGCATCCAGCTCTAGATCATTCTCGCCATGTTCATTCACACATTCGATAAACCAGTCGAGTAGAGCGGTGTATGCGTATTCAAGAACCGTATCAAGATAAATCATACCCGTAACACGTGCGTCTAATATAGGTTTTAGTTTGCGGAAACCATCGATTTCAAACATTCTGTCGAGGATGAAGCGGTTTCGCGTGGGGACAAGAACGTTATTATCAGATGCATTCTTCCACATCAGTGGTATATCAATGCATGGCTGATCGTTATTTATACACAACGTACAAACAATGGCATATGAGGGGGTATCACTAATCTGTTCTCTTCTTGTACCTACACCTGCAGGTATTTTATAATGATCCTCACACCACTTCTCAACTATCATGAAGATTCTATTCATCTCCTCAACACCTAAATATACAACATTACGTTTACCAGAGTTTGCTTGTCTACAAGTCATTTCAAGTGCGTAGTTAATGGCACCGGTTTTACGTCTGAACACACGCAATAACTTCGTCACGGACACGTCGTATACGGCATTGAGAATGCTGCTCAAAGGAAGCTCCATCGTTTTCTATTGTGAGAGTGCGCAACCAGTCGGTCGGGTTAAGGTCTGAGATGACTATGAGCAGACGGGTCGCTGTTTGACTCAGGGACAGGTGTGGAGGAGTGAGTCATACCAAGCGTTAATATTTCGTGTACGGGTTTGTTCCAGCATGAAAGAATCGTGCGAGTACTTGTACCAATTATACCGGGCAATTTCCGATACATGGGGCAATATCTGTTTTAATGTTTTATCGGAATGCGCACTAGACGTTCATTTCCACAAACTGAACATATTAACAATCCGGCGCACTATTTGAGAGAAACATGTGCCCGTATTTATCCTTTTTGTTTAACAGTCGATACTCGTCTCTGAATTCTATTAAAAACTCACACAGGCCTTTAGCCACAACCTCACTGCAAACCTCATCATAATATATATATATATATATATATATATATATATGAATGTAGTGGTAAAAGTACTTTAGCTTGTCCATGATGACAAGGTTTACATTCTCAGCCGCAGGGTACCCATACTTGGTATGATGCAGCATGACATAATACCACTTATCACATCACTCATCAATAAGACTCACTACCCATACTCGTTGCTTCTCTCCTGCACGTGTTGTTTCTTTCACTTCACGGTATATGTACGCTTTTATACAGTTTAGTCCTACAACGTAGTCCATTACATCGTCTATGCCGCGAAACCCGGCAACGTTCTCGCCAGAATATCCATAGAGTTTTTGAACATATTGTTCCTCAAGCTTCGCGCAGTTCAATGTAGCCTTAAAAGTCTCAAAGGAGGGGGGTGCTAGGCCGTCTATCAGTATTCACCACATCTTCCGACTTTACTGAATACCACTTCATAAACGCCGAACACGCAATATCAAAAGTAGCCATCACTATCTTTCGTCTACGTGAGAATTCTTCAAATATACGTCTAAGATCCAGGGCTTGCAGCGGCCAACTGAGCACGCAGGGGTAGAGATATGCCCAGGGAGTAGTAGGAGTCACGTGACCATTTGATTGATCTTACAGTGGGCGGAGCTTAAGACAGTTTTCCTGTACATACGCACGCGCACACACACACACACACACACACACACACACACACACACAGGGGAAAATGAAACCCTAATTGAAATATTTGTATATTCAAATATACTAATAAATAAACATATCGTTGACAATAGACATATATAACATTCAGTTACTATGGTACCCAAAGGGTACGGTATCATAGGTGCCAGGCACCTGCTAACGTTTTCTATAGGTGTTACGACACACCTTTGTGCCCCTAAGTTCCTTCACACACCCCAGTTTTTGTGCCTGAAAATTGTGGGTTCCTACAGTCAGTTGGGGAGGTTGGTCACCCTCATCTTCTAAGCACACTAGCTCCTTCAACGATTCAAAGTTAACGACCCGTCGGTTCGCCAGGTTAAGCGTGATGCCCTTCGCCTTCACGATATATTTCAGCTCTTTCCCCACCCTCACCCGCACCCCATACGTTTTTGGCCCTGTTGATACAAAGGAGTCAGCGTATGCACCATCACCATACTCATCCTTGATCAGTCAACTCTCCGAGGAATTCCCCAATGGCGACATATAGTCACTCTCCCTCTCTGTGAATATTACGCTGTGTCAGCGTACAGCACCCTCCGCCCAAGAGAGTGCAGTGGTCCCCAAAGCTTGATGCGGGCGTATGCCGTTGTGAAGCTGGCTACAGGTATGTTTGTAACACGTGAGGTATCTGTGGCCAGCTCGGTGATGTTGTACTTTATTATGTACGTGTTACCAACATTCACGATCTCAATAACCTCTTTATTGGGGGCATTGGCATAATCCCACACCTCGTTATAACTTTCGTCCAAATGAACGTTCCTTTTAACTGTATTCTGTGCAAACTTGACCCAAAGACTATTTAGGCATAACTCTACACTGAAGCGCTTGCCAGGGTTCTTAACAATTTGGGCCCGGTCAAGTTGTATCCCTTCACGGTCACGATAACGCTGAATATAAGCCGACTTTTCACCCTCGCTCTCAACCCCTCGCGGGTAGCCTGATGCTTCCACCTTATCCTTCAAAAAAGTATTTATATATGGCGTGAAAATGGATAGCTTCTGAAACCTCCACACCTCATATATCTTCAATATTCTGTAACCATAGTGGATGGCTAGGGACAGCTCAGGACTTGTATATACACCTCTGATCTTCCGCTGGTTGGTTATGTGATTATAGGACCCATTATTCTCCTCTGCGCACTTCACGCACAGGGAAAACATGAGTTTGTGATCTACAGGGTGTTTGAAAACTTTCTGTACAAATTATAATGGGGGATAGGCAACACCAAGACAAACCCTTTTCGTCTATAAGTGTATGTCCGCTGACGTCACCATTCGGCGCGAGAGGGCGCTGCTGCAATTGGCTAAAAGGTGAAGTGGGCTAGACTCGCGCTTGCCGCGGGCATTCTTAAATCGGACGTGTTGAAACCACATTCGTCTACGAATAGCCACGGGAACATCTTCCAGCAGTTCCGGCAACGTTTCTTCAAGAAATATCCGATAAACCCGCCCGTCGAGTCGGGCAGGCAGCAGGTACGGCCCAATCAACTTGCCATGGACGATACCCGCCCAAACATTGACGGCGAACCGTTCTTCATGAGCATGCACCCGTGTAGCATGTGGATTTGCGTGCGCCCACACGTGAGAATTGTGCATGTTAAACACACCCTCACGTGTGAAACAGGCCTCATCTGAGAACAGCACATAAGCCGGAAAATTAGGCTGCATCGCTGTCTGCTGCAGAAACCAGCGTGCGAATTCCACACGAAGAGGGTAATCCCGAGGTTGTAATGACTGGACTCTCTGACGATGAAACGGATGTAACTGCTGCTCGTGCAACACTCTCCAGACCAGATCGTGGTTCACACCGAGGATACGTGCAACACCTCGCGTGCTTGCGCTTGGATTGTCCTCAAATCGCCGTAGGATTTCTTCTTCCATGTCAGGAGTGCGCACGTTTTTCTCCCGACCAGTGTCATGCATGTTGCATGGAATGTTCCAGTTTCTCGCAGTCGCCGATGCAAATGCGCAAACGTTTGGTGGTTTGGCACACGTCTGTTTGGGAAGCGCTGTCGGTACAACCTCACAGCAGCTCTTCCGTTTCCATTGGCAGCCCATACATCATATGCATGTCAGCCATCTCAGCGTCGTGAAGCGCTCCATGTTACGCGTACTACGTCCGATTTAAGAATGCCCGCGGCAAGCGCGAGTCTAGCCCACTTCACCTTTAGCCAATTGCAGCGGCGCCCTCTCGCGCCGAATGGTGACGTCAGCGGACATACACTTATAGACGAAAAGGGTTTGTCTTGGTGTTGCCTATCCCCCATTACAATTTGTACAGAAAGTTTTCAAACACCCTGTATAATGACGGGTAAGATCGGCATCCATAAATCGGGAGGTGGGAGCCCGTCTACGAAAGAAAGACCGAAATAGTACTTGTTCAAATTTGTTGAGAACACCTCGATGGTGGGCAAGTCAGGTCCCACCAGTTTTTCAGATGCACCTACGGGGTACGGATTGTTCTTCATCACGTAGGGATATAAAGAACAGAAGTCGTAGTAATGGAGTTTCACGCCCTCCGTAGGCGGAAAGTATAGCTTGAATAGGTTTGTACGCCCTCCGAACAAGCTATCACCGCATTTGATAGGGTCCAGCACCATTGAACGCTTGATGGTGTTTATTTCTTCTCGGTACTGCCCATCTGTCTCCATCCATGCATCATACTCATTCTCCCACAAGATCTTGTGAGTGAACTGGGTACCTATAAGACTGTCGGCAGGAGATCTACCGTGGATATCTCCTACGATTCCACACTCAGGACGTGGAAATCCATGCCACCAACAACCGTTAAAGTAGTACACAGTCTTCTCATCAGTGGCACGGTCTTCGCTTAGACCATCAACCCAAAAAACACGACCATTGACCTTAATGGGTACTTCTCCCGTGTTGCGGGCGTGTTTTATGTATACTCCGGTCTGTTGCTGTGTGTATGAGCCAGTAAATAGCCTTGTGTCCATAACTGCGAGGGTTGTTTCTGTGAATGACTGCTAAGGTGTCTTTATGCATGAAATTGTTCTTGAACACAGTAAAACACAATGAGGCGATTGTGGTTGCAACTTGCACGGATTGCAGTTGAAACGGCTTATGTACATCCTTCTAAAGGCCTGGAAACATACTCTAAGCACGCGCACATCATTCACGCAATAACGTTCACATTCATCAGCTATATTGTATGGATTAGTTTCATTAAAACTGTTGTAGTAGCGGTCAAAATCTTCACGCTCCCTATCACTCATGTTGATATAGTTAAAATATTGTTTGGGGGGAGGTAGTCCTACGTAATTTAAAGTGTCACTAGAGCAGAAACGGCACTAGGATTGCTGGCGCCCCGGGCAAGCTGAACTTCGGCGCCCTTACAAGTATAATTTTAAAGTTTGTTCACAATGAAGAAAAACTACAAATGTAGGAATAAAGAGTTTATTACAATTAACGATATTCACTCAAAGTACAACTAAACATTCTCAAAATGGAACCATGTATGAAAATATGAGAGACAGTGTTGCCACTTTGTCTGAGGTAAATCCACAAAAAAAATGCAAAAATTCCACAAAGTTGCAACACTGATGAGATAGTAAAGGATGGCAGCGCTGCCAGGCGTATGTAATTTGTGCTCAACGCTCACCTACGCGGCCACAGCAACCCATGTGACATGTCATCTCATGTCGGGCCAAGCTGACCTTAGCTTTACTAGTAGTCTGGTACTAATGCTATTGGCTAATATAATGTCATAATCCCTGAAAATTTGACTCCACATCAGGAAATTTTCACATTTGACTTTTATTTAATTTTATTTAATTTATTTATTTTTCTATTTTTCCCTTTGTATTTGGAAGATCCCAAACACATGACGTGGCGCCCCTTAGCACGTGGCGCCCCGGGCAACTGCCCGAGTTGCCGGTACCTTGAGCCGGCCCTGCACTAGAGAGGAAAGTGTAATGGAAATACCCTTTTGAAACTTCGGCGGCTACACTCATCACCTTGGGTAGCTTGGCGAGTTTACAAGGTGTAAATAATAAAGTAGCTTTAAACTGAACATTACCTGTTATCTGCATTTGTATACGTTTGTTTCCCCTTTTCAAGGGATCGCCTGTAAATATCTCCGATGATTCGTGTTCAAGCAGTTCCTTATAAAGGAAGTGTGTATCAAATTTTGCCCCGTTATGGGCAAGAATATACACAGCCATTTTTTTTAACTTGTCCGCTAACTTGACAATGTAGGATACAAAGAGTTTCACAGGGCTGTCGTGTGCGATCGTTTTAAAAACATTTGTCCGTTTACACATTTGTGACACTCATCACGCTCAACCTCCATGCACTCATCGCAGATAATCTGGCTTATAAGTAGATGTGGGATAACCTCTTTGGGTTCAGGGTTTGTGTAAGTTCCTATATCGTAGTACACGGTTATACAGGGTTTATTTTTAGGCTTATCATCTTTCGTATAACATACATGCTTTACTCCGTCCGCCTTATATTTTTCATGACATGTAGAACAGTGAATTTCATCGCATTTATGCTCAAACTTACCCCAATTATCCATCATATGAAACATACCACATTCACAGATTCTCATTTTCCTGCAAGTGCCAATTGACTTATGGAACTCAAAGCATTTATTATTGATAAATGTACGTCTACACACATTACATTCCCTCTTCTCAGCTTCAACTACACGACTTTCACATTTGGGGCTTTTACATGCTCACATACCATGTTGCACTCCTTACAATGTTTCACTATATCATCCGCAAACTCGAGACATCCCTTACACAAATCATGATGCCTTCCATATTTTCGACTTTTATCATAACTCGCGTAAAGGTCCCTTATATTGCGGATGGGGAGATATGTTGTTCCTGACAATCCTAAAATGAGTAGAGGTTTTGTACGATCTCTCACACAGCTTTTAAAAACATACACAGTCCTACGACGATCATCCATTCCAAATACAACTATACGAACATTCATTTCCTGCTCTACCCTTCTCAGCTCTTCAGGCCCCATATTACACTCAAACTCAAGCTTACAATCTGCAGCCAGTTTACGAGCACGCTGCACAACCGTAGGCAACCAAATATTTTTGACCCAGTTATTTAGTACAGTAAACATATGGACTAAGACTACTGCTATAAAGCCGCGACCACGCTCGGCGTTTATATGATTCCTGTAAATAGCCTGAGAATTGAAGTTAAGAGTATAAGGTGTGGCACTATGACCCGCAACCCGGAATACTCTGTCAATATCTACCGTGAAGTTGTCCATATTGAAGGTTGTACTGATTTGAGAGGCCTGCATTATAAAGCCCAAGATGTATTCTATGTCTACATCGGCCAAGCAACTAAATGGTATTACTACCCAAAAATCATCTACTTCGCCGTCATCTGCCCCTGAACCCGAAACACAACCTCGTCCGGACTTCACGTTCGTCGCGGTTCTGAAGAGCAAACTCCACAATACGCTCAACTACGCACCGCAGTCCGTGTTCAACACCGTTGCTATACAGGGTTCCAGGGTCAACCCTAACTACGTACCGATTTCTAGTCAGGGCCGGGGTGGGGTTAGCGGTGCGCACCAGTTCGAATGTATACTTCCTCTACAGCACGAGAAGCTGCTGGTGTGGAGGATGTACTCGGAATTGAACAGGAATAAGGGGGTACAAATTTAATTGAGAAGGGAGCTAGTATGGAGGTTGTGTCGTAAGACGTAGAGTGCTGGGGCTCTATTACTAGGGGTTTAGCAACCGGTGCACTCCTGGCACGTTTTATACCTGACGTGGAAGGTTCTTCATCATCGTGCCTCCGCTTTGAACTGTCACGTGGTGGAGGTGTCGCTGGTGAGGGCTCGTCAGCGGGGGCGGAGTCTGTAACCACAACTACACTGCCATCGGGGTCGTCTGTAATATCGATGATGGGGGCTGTACCTCATCGTCATTCACGGTTCTGTGGAAGAAGAAAAACAAGAATATAAGGAGCAATACTTAAATTTTTATTATATTTTGTAAATGTTCCACTTAGGGGTGTGGCGTGTTAGAGATGAAATCTGTAGAAAAATTCAGGTTCACGAGCCCGTCCACGTGTATTATATCTGGCCCTACAGGATGTGGTAAAACTGTGTTTATGCTCAAAATCATTAAAGATAAGGGGGAGATGTTCTCAAAATTTGTGCATGAAGTAATATGGTGCTATTCGACGTACCAGTCAGTGTTCAACGACCACCAAGACAATATTTTGTTCCACAAAGGCGTATATGACGTTAATTCGTTAAAGGGAAATGAGCATGCAGTCATTGTAACTCATGATGGAAATGGATAAAACGTTTGCCGAAACATTTACAGTGTTCTCCCACCATCTTAACATAAGCGTATTCTTCATCAATCAGAATCTATTTTTCAAAAATAGATACATGCGTGATGTGTCGTTAAATACACAATATCTAAATATCTAGTCTTATTCGCGCGACGTAGAGGTGTGTCACAAATTGGGGTATTAGCCAATCAAATGTTCCCGAATCAGCGTAAGGAGTTTTTGGAAGTTTATAAAGAAGCTACAAGTCAACGTTACGGATATTTGCTTGGTGACCCTCGTCCGCGAAACACGTTTAGGGTGTTTCTAAGAACAAATATATTCCCAAACGAGCCTGAAACGGTGTATATTCCAGAATGACAAATAGGCTAAAGAAATACCGTGAATTAATAAAAATCTATCATCGATTGCCCTGGGCAGTGCAACAGATGTTTGTTAAAAATATCGACTCGGACGTTTTAAAATGCATCTGTGAAATCTGCCTTAATGTTATAAAATGTAATGTACCAATGAAATCCCCTCAGAAGGCTCGCCTACGTCGTTACAAGAACATAATATGTACGCTCGCTCGTAAAAGTTAAACTGTGGGGAAGAAAAAGCGAATTATTGTACAAAGAGGGGGATCATTCCTCCCCATCTTATTTTCAGTTTTGGGACCTTTACTGACTAGATTGATATAATGAAGGTGGTAGTACGAGGTGTATGCCTCACTGCAATGTTCAAAGACTCCAGACACGTTCTAGAATCCCGTAAAAGCAGGCTTAAAAGAATGGAAAGCGAATTGATAGACCTATTAAACAGTGAAAAGTCACCTGATGAGAAAAGGATCTTATACCAAGAGGCTCTGTAGAAATTTCTTCATGAGTACGAAGATTATAAGAGTCCGACAGAGATCCCCGTGGTTATTAGACAGCGCGAGCAACGATGAACATAGCGACATAGGACCTGAGGCTGACATTAGGAATGACCAACCAAAGAATAACGGAACGCAACACATCGAGCATGTATTAAAAAGCAATCTCCCACATACATTGAGGAATAAAGGTTTAAGTCTTTATAATCTATTGAGTGAGGACCCCATCATACAGTGGACCGATACAAGCGAGGTCATTGTTGAAGGAACAAGGGTACAGGGCTCGAATATCGTCGACATTGTCCATGATCTGGTGAGAAAGTGGGACAGGCCCCCACCATCAGGATGGAAGCATATTAAAGCAAGACTACAACAAATAAATGTCCCCAAAACATTGATAGGAAATCTGAATAGGTTAAAAGACTTAGAGCAAGTCTCGCATGTGCCACAACTGAGTACGCCATCACCCCCAACGGTAGCATCTCTGTAGAGGAGAAAGAAGAAACCAAACAACAACGACCGACCCTATCCGCATGCTTCTGAAATACGCAAATGCCTAACATATTAAGAAAACGCTATTATGACATTTCTAACCCAGCCTCCTATGGCGGTGTTGATAGACTGTACAGTTGTTTATAACGATGGAGTAGGGAAAAAAGATGTTGAGAGGTTTTTGCGGGAGCAGGATGCTTATACACTTCATAAGCCTGTGGAAAAAAAAGTTTAAAACAGCCAGGACAACAGCGGATTCGAGTGATTCTATTTGGCAAGCAGATTTAACAGACATGCAAAGATATTCAGTATATAATTATGGCTATTGTTACATCCTATTCATAATAGATGTATTCTCTAGATATCTGTGGCTAATTCCTCTGAAAAAAAAATTGCCTGAAACAGTTGCTAAAGCTACCAAAACGCTGATGTTGAAAGAAAACAGGGTTCCAGGCTATTTTTGTACGGGTATGGGGAAAGAATTTATAGGCCGAGCTTTTCAGAACATGTTGACAGAGTTTAATATCAGTTACTACACTAGCAATTCTATACATAAGGCCTCTTTAGCTGAAAGAGTTCAACGTACCAAAAAAGGAACGCATGCATCGTTCTTTTACACATAAAAACACGTACAGATATATAAACATTCTGGAAGCATTGGCCTCGTCATACAACCGTTCACACCATCGCGCAATTAGGACAACACCTAACGAGGTTTTAGAAAGAGGTACGCACACAGAGCGTGAGGTGAGAAGAGATATTCGTAGAGCACCGCCACACTGTACGCATTTCAAAATCAATGATTATGTAAGGCTATCGCGTTCGGGAAATAAATTCGCGAAGTGGCTTGAGCAAGGCTGACCACGTGAGATTTTTAAAGTTAGGGCTATGAGACCTAAAAGTGAAATAATGCTGTATTACGTTGAAGATTTGAATGGGGAAGAAATCGCAGGAGGCTTTTACCACGAGGAGTTGCAGAAAGTGACATTTAATTTAGGAAAAAATGTGTTTAAAATTGAAAAAAATTTAGGCAGCAAAAGTTCAGGAAAGAGAAAAATGTACCTGGTGAAATGGCTAGGGTACCCAAAAAGCTTCAACACCTATATAAAAGCTGCTGCAATAATGAAGCTTAAACAGTATACAACATGGCGCCTAACCACTTCTATGTCACACTCCCATCTTCTCTGTCTGTACATCCTAACAATACCTTAGCCAACTTTGTAACAGAACTCTGTGGGCCCATTGAATTGGAACGTGATTCGTATGAGGTGGGGCTATGCGAAATTCAGCTATCCACTTGCTTCTTAAGTAATGATTATAAAGAATCCGTTTTTATGGTTCTAAGAGATCGTGATGAGTGTGAAAAGGACGGGGTAATTAGGGATGAGACCATGCGTGCCGCCCGGAGTGGGGAGGCACTGTATTACAGTACAGTAGTAACACTAGGCCCGGGTCGTTATGGTGCCGCCAAGGATGTTGTGAGAAACTTGAACGAAAGTTTAAAAAGTTCAAATCTTACGGCTGATTTAGTATACGAAATCGTAAACAAAGAAACCCCTGCACATGCTCTGACCCTAAAATCACAGGATAATAGAAATATTAAAGACAGAGGACTGCTCAAAATTATACCCGAGGGCCGATATGGAGTAGCGCTCCAAAGAGATGTCTTTCACGAGGCATAACATGACTTGTCCAGCTTAATGTATCAGTTGAAATTGGAGAAATTGGGTGATGGCTATCCATCCCCAAACATGTGCTATATTTACCGCAATATTGTGGAGCATCAATTTGTTGGGGATACCCAGGCGCGTCTGCTGCGCATCGTACACATTCCCAACCATAGAGGGAAGAGCTTGAGCATTACATATAACAAGCCCCATTATGTGAATGTTGCGACTAATCTATTAACCAATATCTCAATATACGTATATAAGAACGATTGAAGGGAAAAATTTCCCATTCGGTGATGGGAGCTTGACAGTGAAGCTGCACTTTCATCGCATTCAGTTATAACAGTGGTACTCATTGGGCGGCTCGCGAGCCAAATATATATAGCGCATTTGGCTCGCGAGCCGCGCAATGAGTACCACTGAGTTATAATGACCCGAAGTCCTTTCACAGTCTATCGAGGGGTGAGATATTAGCGTGGGAGTGGGCTTGGATCCACTTTTTCAACCATACTACGTACGCACGGCTGTCCCATTGTTGAAGAGAGGGGGCCAGATACCTCGGGAGGAAAGCATTACAATCAGGTTTTAACACGGTAAAAGACATAATGGGTGGAGTTAAACCTAAAGAAGCTCTAAAAAAAACATTTAAAACGTACACGGGACGAAATCATCAAAGATGCAAAGAGAAAAATGCGTGGTGGCGGGAAGAAAAAGAGGGCTGTCCAAAAGAAGGGGTTACCAACACGTGGCATTAAACGTAAAAGGACATCAACGAAGAAGTGCTCTAAGCGAATGAAACCTATGGATGATAATTTTTTTAACTGATATAAGCTGAGGACATTGCTCTCACGAATCATAGGCTGATTACTACTTGTCGAGAGAGGTGGCACTATTTCTGACTCGTCATGGCACACTTCATTCATCCGTGTAGCTCACAATGTTGTAAATCGGAGCTGTCCCTCTTTGATATACCCCCCAACACAAGTTTCTATTGAGCACAGTGACTTTATTACAATTAACCCATTAAAAACAATTAGTTCACCGAGTGCCCCTATAGAATTCGTGATACCCAGCTCAGGCCCATACTTTTTTGATCCAAGCTGCATGCACATGTACGCTAAACTATGTATAGCCCATTCAGATGGAACGGACTGCGATGATAATTATTCTGCATATCCTGAAGCCAACTTTCTGCACTCCATATTCAGTCAGTGTGAGGTGTATTTAAACTAGGTCAACATCTCGGCAGGAACGGGTTATTATCACCTACGAGTCTATCTGGGAAATGTCCTCAACTTTTCAAGAGAAGCGAAGGATACCTTTTTAACTGCCGAGGGCTATTGTCAGACAAAAGACGAAAGTAGTATAAAGGATAAATTTAAAAATTCTAAAAAGATATATGAATGCTATGGACGTCTGCATACAGACTTCACATTCCAGGAGAAATTGCTTATGAATGGGGTGGATATGAAATTAAAGCTCACCCGCACGAATCCTGAGATCTGCATAAATCTGGGACCTGATCAAGAAGAGGGCGCAAAACCCGTTGTGATTCACATTATGGAAACATATTTGCGCGTACGGCGAGTGAAATTAAGCTCTGTTAAACAATTAGAAATTGAAAAAAATTTAATACACGCAACAGTAAAATACCCAATTAACAGAGTACAGATCAAACTATACATGGTGCCCGCAGGGTTGGCCTCGAAGCAGTTAGAAAACGTGGCCCTGGGAGTTCTACCGAAAAGGTTATTAATTAGAATACAGGATCCCGCTTCGACGAATGGAAAATATTAAAAGAACACCTTTAAATTCGAGAATTTCGGCCTTAAAAATATAACTCTATACGTCAATGGCGTTGCGTTGGGTGGGACAATGGATACGGACTACTCATCAGACGCTGTGTTGCTGCATTGCGTGAGAGCTTATAGTAATCTGGCCCATATTGCAGGTGCTTGTTATGAGCTCGGGATTGGGGTAACGCAGAAAGAATTCATCGATCAATTTAACCTTTACCAGTTTGATATCACACCCGACTTATCTGCTAGTGTAAATACACACTTAGTCCAGAACATCTCAGTTAGATTGGAATTCGCCAACCCGATAGACGCTCCTATTAGTGTACTAGTAAGTATACCTCGAGGTCGAACGCTTCAGGAACATAGTCGCTGACTTTTAAAATGGATGCGAATACACTTCAGAGAGTAATGAATAGTGACCGAATCACACGCTCCAAATTTATCGGTGTGTTTGCGAAGAATGAAATATTGAAATTACTAACTACGAGAAAATGCGGGGAATTATTGTCGATACCGACATTGTTGGTGGCGAAGGGATTCATTGGTTTGCAATATACTTTAAAATTAGGGCAAGAATATATTATTTTAATTCACTGGGGACTCATCCCTGGAGTGACCCTGTTATTGTAAAATTTCTCGAACAGTTGCATATTCCTGAAATTGAATGGAATCCCCACCGATTACAAGGATATTTTAGTAATACTTGCGGCATGTATTGCCTTTCATTTCTCTTGCACATGTCACGTGGAAAGGGATTTATACATTTTTTAAAATTATTCGATTTGTGCAACACTGAGCTGAATGATGAAATGGTGTGCATGCAGATAAAAAAAAAGGTTCCCATTTGTGCGTACTCAATGTATTGTGTAAAGTTTTAAGCGTGTGTGTGTATATATATATACACATAAAATTGTAACTATATTGTGTAAAATATAAGATGTCCCCAATAATGTTAGTCTTGTGCTCTGTAGCTTATTTAATGGATGCTAATTCTGTAACTAGTTTAAGCTGAATTGTACTAATTTATAAAACATGATTTCTATCATTTAATAAATTGATGAAAATACACTGTCTTCTTCTTAACCAAAAAGTAAAAAAGCTTATATTAATTCCCCGACGACCTGGCAATCGTTAGACCGGATGTGAGCCAATACTTCGTCCTCGGTATTTAGGTCACTGGGTTGACTGCGCCGTAAAACCTCCAAATCGCCGTCGACTATTTTCTTTTCTTCAAAGTTTTCACGAAAAGTAGCTATAACACGATTGAGTTCCGCATTGGGCCTATAAGGAGAAAGGATACGGTTGTAGACAGAAAATTATTTTGACAGCTCATACATTTTTCTAATAATGATCATATTGGATGACTAAGCACCGTCACAGGGTATCGAGCACCTGGCAGATATTAAACGAATCATCAACATTGAATCTTTTTAATTAAAATCCATTTATTCCATAAATATATATATATATATATATATTATATATATATATATAATATCAGGTTGTAACATAAATTCTGCTCGATTAGAAGACGGACGATAGATAATAGAATAACCTCAAGATAATGTGAAATAGTTTTAGAAATGTTGCAACGCGGCGACAGGTTCACACAGGTTTTATCACGATACAGAATGACACAGAATGACTTAGGCTAGTGTAGGCTTAGGCTATTGTAGGATTAGGCTAATGAATATTTTCTCTGGTGTTTTTCACACAGTTACAACGACACCCCTACGATATTACAGTAATTGAAAAAACATAAAGCCCACGAAAGAGCATATTCGACATGTGATGCTGTATGAGTTCCATAAAGGATCTAACGCTAGTGAATCCGCAAAAAACATTCAAAGAGTTTATGGAAATGATATTGTGAGCGAATGGATGTGTAGGAGATGGTTTAAGAAGTTCAGAAATGGAGACTTCAGTCTGAAAGATTATCAACGAACAGGACGACCAAATGAGTTAGATGAAGAGCTGCTGAAAGCAACAGTGGAGGAAACCCAACGCTACCTGTAAGAGAACTTGGCCTGCAACTCGGCGTTAGCCATTTGACCATTCATCGTCATTTGAAACTGTTAGGAAAAGTAGTAAAGGTTGGAAAATGGGTTCCGAATGATTTGTCACAAGCGAATGTTCAACATCGAATCGATATTTGCACATCGCTGCATTCTCGGCAACTGCAGGCACCGTTTTTGAATCGGATCGTCAGTGGGGATCATCAGTGGCTTAGCCGTGAAACAAAACCTGGACCTCAGACAAGGAATGAACCCCATGCAAAGAAAATTTTGCTATGCGTTTGGTGCGATATGCAAGGAGTTATTCATTTTGAGCTTCTGCCAGGTAACTAAACAATAAGGTAGGTTGATTTTCCGCATTTTTTTAGATATCGACTTTGGACTAGTCGAGATAGTCAGGGCTTAATATGATAATAACTGACAAAACAAAAAATTTCAGATCCCTAGCTTTAACCGTTTTTTGAGGAAACCGTTTCAAAAATCGTCAAAAAATCGTACCGAAAAATATCGCATTTTCGCAATTTTCGGCCGAAAAAAACGCTATTTTCATAAAAAAATCCTAAAAAAAAGTTTCAATTTTATTGAAAAAAAGTTAAAAAAACATGTACAGAGTCAGATAGACACATTTAGATCCCAAGATCATCATAATTTTCACTGTAAGAGCCCTTAGAAGCAAAAGAAGGCCTCATCTGGCGGCTTAGGGCTTTGGCCAGAATGTGTTTGTGCCTTGATTCGAGTCCATAAACAGTATGGGAAGCTTCAGATGTCAGCTTCACGGCCCTTTCAACACTCTGAGAATGTGAAGGCAGATCAGGCAGCTCCAGCTTGGTGCCATTCAGCAATGCTTCTTGAAGCTCCTGGTCAAGAAAGTCTTCTGTGAGAGCAGGTTCACCGATGCCACTTTGAGAAAGGTTGATTAGTTCTGACCAGTGGGTAGCTTCAATGTTGATGGCTGTGATCTTCTTCAGCCTCTTCTTGGCTGGGTTCCCACTTCTAAGAGAATAATAATTAATTTTTTTTATTCCAGTTTAAGATTTAATCCCTATTAGTCTCAGAATTGCTGATTTAAATTAAACTTAAATTAAAAAATAAAAACCCGAGTTCTATAAATCCCCATAATCGAAGGGGAAGGGGGGAATTGGGATAAGAAAATGTGAAAAAAAATTCGATTATGGGGATTTATAGAACTCGGGCCTTTTTTTTATTAAATAAATCCCCATAATCAAATTTTTTTTTCATTTATTAAATTAATAAATGCTTACCTGATGGACAGAATTTTTTTGAGAGCAGCTTCTCTCACTTCCAAGTCATCAGACTTCATCATGGAGTACAGCACATTCTCGGGCAGCAAGGCAAAAGCATTGTACGTCAGGTTCTTGAAAGCAACACCCTGGATTTCTTCAGACTGCTGCTTCATCCTCTGGATCATGTTGAAGATGTACAGCTGCTGATTGTGGAACTTGCTGTCCCTTTTGATCTCAAACCAACTGACTGCATACACTTCCACAATGAACTTGATGGCCTGGTAAAGCTTATCCTGTAGTTCTGGAGGGTAAGCACCTCTGGTCTACAGACACATCAATCTAATTGCCAAAGTCAACCATCTTGCATGGTTTAATGGTCCAATTTTCCAGGCAGCAAATCTTGGGTTGACTTTGCCCCTGGAAATTCCAAGCACATACTCCAAAAGAAGCCTCTGGTCGCTACTGAGATCATTCAGCGTCTCCTCAGCAAATTCCATGTCATCCAGGGGGCCACTGAGTTTGGTGAATTCCACTTGTGGCAGATCTTGGTAGTCAATTTCACAGAGTTTTCCCAGCGGACCAGTGAAAGCAGTGGGACTTTTGGTACTGCCATCAAGATGCTTGAAAACAGCTCTGAAAGGAAGCCCATTCTGATGGAGTGAACAGCCAATGGTGTGCAATTTCCGCTCAATTTTATTTTCCAGAGCTGTTACAAGGCCTCCCTCCCAGCCAGTGTTTGTATTTGTGTTATCAAGGAGGACAGCTTTCAGGGTATGAACACTGTTAAACTCCTCCAAGACACTAGCAACTTCTCTTCTGTAGAAAGAGATTTCCTGTTTTTCTCTTTTGCTTTCTTGAAGCACACTTTATCCACCAATTTCACTACATAATATTCCTCGTACAGGGGCAGCCGCGGGTTCACTGCCTGCCAGATCTCAATCACATCCTTTGCTATCATTTTAGCAATATCATAGTCTTTCAAGTCCGGGTGGCTGTTTTGGAGGAAATAACTGTACTAAATAACTTGGCGGAGGGTAGGAGGCTCTGTTTTATCCAAAGGGGAAGGCTGGCCACTGAATTTTTTGGCACTATCACTTCGAGTTAACACTGCAGACTTCCGTTTTTTACCCATTTTTATGAAATATCTGAAAATAAACACAATTAAATGAACGCATCATAAAATAACTTAATTTAATACACATTTTATAGGTAAATATCATTAAAAAATACAAAATAATACACTAAAACATCTATAATGTATTTACAATAAGTTTCAAACATCGTTTTGTTAAAAAAGCCTAATTTTAATTGATTATTTTGATGAAATAAGGTCCGATATTTTGTTTGTTTACATTGCGTGAATGCCGCGCGCGCGATTTACGCGTAAAATTCGGCAATTTTACAACTTAAAATAATTAACAATCCTCAAAAAATACAATCATTTTCACAAATATGAGTTGGTGCAAGTTTGTTATACATTAATACCTTTCTATCTAGACTAGTCCAAGATCACAGTTCCAAAATCAACCTACCCTACTAAACAATCACAGCTGAAGTCTACTGCCATCAACTCCAACGACTGAAGATGGCATTACAAGAAAAACGCCCTGCATTAAATAACCGCATAGGTGTTCTATTCCACCAGGATAACGCGCGCCCTCACACTGCTCGAATCACCACTGCTCAATTGGAGGCATTTGGTTGGGAAAAAATGCCTCATCCACCTTATTCTCCGGACATCGCACCTTCAGACTACCATTTATTCAGAAGTCTGCAACACCACCTAGATGGACAAAAGTTGCAATCCAGGGAAGCTATCGAAAACGAAGTGATCGCTCTTTTTAACTCGAAACCAAGGGATTTTTTCGAACGTGGCATAAAAAAACTTTTCTACAGGTGGGAGGAGGGTATAGAAAAAGAAGGGAATTATATTGATGATTAATTTGTCATTATGTCATTTAATTTTTGTCGTGAATAAAAAAAATTCGAACAAATTTGTCCTTATAAGTCATTTAATTTTTGTTCTGAATGAACTAAAAAATCGAGCAGAATATATATTACAACCTTATATATATAGTTACCTCATTTTTTCATTTGTTCTGTTCTTTCTTTCTCGTCTTGCGCGGAATATCTCCTATACAAGCGTCGTTCTTTACGTTTTTATACGCGTTGTTCTTTGCAGTTGAATGTTATATATATATATATATATATATATATCTACTGTATATATAAAATTGAGGATACATGCTATTTTAATGAAACATTTCACAAACTAATTTTAAATAAATGTTAACACGTAATTATTTGATGAACAAAATTCACTCTCTAAATACTTAATAGAATACATTAATTACAGAAAGCCTAGCACAGTATCCTGTAGTAAACATGCATTTTATATCAGGACACCGCGATGTACTGTATATATAGGGTGAAAGAGTTACAAGGAGTTACAATAAGATAAAATGCCGATTAGGGCGCCCGGATCAAATAATAAACAGCAAGCAGCTGGCCTAACCGGGTTGTTAACATATACTTCCATAAACATATATATATATATATATATATATATATATATAGGAAGAGAGTTACAAGGAGTTACAATAAGAGAAAATGCAGGATAGGGTACCCGGATCAAATAATAAGCACAAAGCAACTAGCCTAACTGGGCTCAAGGGAAGATTAGCTGGATGTACTACACATCGTCTGTAAACACCGGGTCTCGAACCCCTGGGCAGATATCCTTTCACTTCTTTTATTATGGCTTTTTATAAATTAACTAATACTTGCAAGGGTTAAGCACTGAATAATACGATGTATATAGCCCGAGAATGAATCACAAACTAAATTATTACGTAATTACTCACATCTCGAGGGTAGAGTCTTCTGCTGGTTCAAACGGAGGATCATTGCAGATAGAAGATCATTCAGGTCGGCCGCTGCAAAACGATGGAGCGTAGCACCCTGCAGAGAGGTCGTTCACTTCAAACACCTGTGGGGAGCACTAAAGCTGATGTTTCTGACTGGAAGTGTCCATGATGAGAGAATGTGTAGTTACTCGTTGATAAATCACTGTTGTGGATCCAGCTAAAATTGTTCCCTCTTATATACGTGACCCGATTGACCCCACCCCTAATATTCGATTCGCGAGTTTCCTGTGTGAGAGCGAGACTTTCCGCCAACCAGAGATCCTGGGTTCGTTTTCATGCCCCGCCCATTGGGTTGTAATTGGACGAGCCGCGAATTCTGGGGGTGTGTCCTTACCAAATATAACTTATTCATTCCATAGGTTATTTTGTTTTAAAAATTATATTAACGTTTTTATGTTATATAGGGTGTCCATAAATGATTACCCTGATTAAAGTATGCTATAACTTTTAAATAAACACTCGTATTCAAACACAGTTTTAATCATGAGTAGATAAACATACAAAGTTTTGATACATAGTTAATGAACTTAATAAGCTTCCACATGTGCACCCCTAGTGGCACGTAAAATGTCTAAACGGTATTCACACTCACGCCACACATTTTTCAACATTTGTGGGTTAACTGTTGCAATTGCATCCGTAATGCGTTCTCGCAATGTCGTGATATCTGGAACAGCTTTTGCATAAACCAAATCTTTAACATGACCCTAGAGAAAGAAATCCAGCGGGGTAATGTCTGGTGATCTTGGGGGCTATGGGATTGGCCCGTCCCTGCCAATCCATCGATTTGGAAATGTTGCGTCGAGAGTTTCATGAACAACATGCGCCCAATGAGGGGGTGCCCCATCTTGTTGGAAGATGACAGTTGGCTGCCTGTCCTGCAGCTGGGGGATGGCATAATTGGTGAGCATATCCAGGTACACAGTTGCGGAAACAGTGTTCTCAGTGTTTCCACCGTCCCATCGGAAACTGATGGTCTACCACTGCTCTTTCCCTTTTCCATGTTTCCAGTTTCCAAGAATTTTTTCATCCACGACTTAATTAACTTCAAATCAGGTGGATTTTTTCCATACTTTGTTCTGAACCTTCGCTGAACACTAACAGATTTTGTTTCTGCAAGCCACACAACACATTGTGCCTTCTCTGTCACAGACGCCATCTTAACTGAACAGCTACTACAGCGCTCCTAGCGGCGAATGCGGTAGACGAAACACACCAGCACAGAAACTCTATGCGTGTACGAGATCACCTGTAAAAAGAAAACGGATGTAAGATTCGTCATTTAAACATGAGAGCATACTGTTTTCAGGGTAAACATTTATGGACACCCTGTAGTTTAAAGATATAATTGTGTCTTAACGATAAATTTGTATTGAAGCAAAATAGTTGCGTAAAAGAAGAAAAATGAATAAGTTGCTCCGAAATAGAATCTATTTTTATTATAAAGTTATATTAATATTTTTTGTAATAACGTTTAATTAAAGATATATTTGTGTCTTAAATATAAATTTATATTGAAACAAAATAATTGAATAAAAGAAGAAAAATTAATAAGTTACCCCGAAATAGAATCTATTTAGGCGAAAGACGAAAAATGAAATAGTTATCCCGAAATACAATCTATTTTTAATATAAAGTTTTATTAATTTTTTTTTTAATAAGGTTTAAAGATATATTGGTGTCTTAAAGACAAGTTTGCATTGAAACACGATAAATGGGTGAAACACGAGAAATGAAATAGTTACCCCGAAATACAATCTATTTTTAATATAAAGTCATATTAATATTTTTTGTTATAGTTTAAAATTGTCCGAAAGAGGAAAAATGAAATAGTTACCCCGAAATTGAATCTATTTTGTTTTAAAAATCATATTAATGCTTTTTATGTTATAGTTTAAGGATAAAAGTATATTAAAGATAAATTTGTATTGAAACAAAATAATTGGCCAAAAGAGGAAAAATTAAATAGTTACTCTTAATTTAATTTATATTTTGTTTTGAAAATCATATTAATATTTTTTATGTTATAGTTTAAGGATAAAATTGTATATTATGATGAAAGTTTTTTTGGCATTAAACTTTGTTTATGTTATTAGATTTTTTGTATAAATGATCGCATACCAAACGTCAAATTGGCCTCGTGGTGTTCCACCATGAGAAGCTCAATAGTAGTGTTGCCCTTTTCTTTGAGACCTTGTCGGTCTACCCCCTGGTCCTATAAACGTATTTGTGTTCTCATGGATTGCATCAACTCCAGACGACCAGCTCAACGTACACTATTAGTAACAATAGACATTAGTAAAGCATTTGATGCTATCCCACGCTTCCCTCTCATAAACAAAATACTCAACACAAACATGCACAATAACACCAAAAGGTGGCTGAGCAACTATCTTTCAGGAAGATACATGTACATTTAATGGCAAGTCATCCAAAAACAAGCTTTTTCTGAACGGGGTCCCTCAAGGCTCTGTTCTCTCACCAACACTCTTCAACTTATACATGCATGACATTCCAACACCCAGAGATAACAAGCTTACCTTTATCATCATATGCAGATGACATCACTCTAACATCCACCCAAAACAACATCGACACCACTACAAATAACCTACAAACATACATAAACAGTATACAAGACTGGCTCACACACAATAGACTCAAAGTAGTGCCCACAAAATCAACCATCACCTTGCTAACCAGCAATACAAAAGAACACCAGATAACTCCACAGATTACACTAAACAACACCAACATTCAACACATTCACAGGACCAAAATACTTGGGGTCACATACAACACATCATTATCTTTTGCAAACCATATTCAGGACATTAAAAACAAATGTACTCAAGACTTAACACACTTAGGGTACTAATAGGCACAAACTTTGGACAACAGCAGGAAACAGCATCACTCATATACAAACAATATATTCGCTCAGTTATGGACTATGCTAGCCCATGCTGGGCACCCATTATCTCAAACACACACATAAACACCTTACAGACAATACAAAACAACCCACTTCGTATCATTACAGGATGCACTCAAACAACACCAATAGAACACCTCCACACAGAAACAAAAATACTGAAAGTTAGGGAACATTTAGACATGAGGGGAACACAATTCATGGCAGCAGTGACAACTAACCCACAACACCCTTGCCACTACATGTACAATCATGCACCAACACCTCGCACCATTAAGATAACACCAGAGAGACATTATAACCAAATATTCCATTCCATACCACGCCCCACAGACATCACACAGTAAATACATACACATACACCTAACCCACAAAGCATTGACACGACTCGGTCCGAATGCGGTCCTAGGTGCGAAGCCGCCACCCATTGACAGGTCAGAGACCAGCCTCAGCAGATCGGATCGAGTTAACTTAGTACGATTCCGATGTGGACATCACCCCAACTTGCAGACATATAAACACAGACTAGACAACTCCACAGACGACACCTGCCATCTGTGCCAGGACACACCACAAACAATTGAACACATTATGACAGACTGTACCGTTCTAACACAACAACGAACACAACACAACATCACTAGTGCGCTGAACCTGTGGTCCACTCCGGAGAGGACGATCGGTTACCTGCGTGCCACCGGCTTGCTCGATCAGGGTGGGCTGATCGGCTAACCAACAACAACAACAACGTATTTGTTTATGCTTAATAGCTCTGTCTACTGGGTCGTATTTAGAAACCTTTTCGGTCTATCCCTGGCCCCATAAACGTATTTGTTTATGCTTAATAGTTTTGTCTATTAATTGGGTCGTATTTAGAGACCTCGTTGGTCTACCAGGAGCTGGTAAGTAAGAGCCGTGGGTAAGGTGGGTTTGGTTAGGTGATGGTAAGCTATACTTAGACGATTGGTGGTTGTGGTGCTGTGGTGTTTTTTTTTTGGTGGTGGTTATGCTCGTATATATTTTGCTATTGGCGCTTTACATGCATCTGTTTATATACGTTGTGTGTGTGTGTGTGTTTGTGTGTGTGTGTGTGTGTGTTTGTGTGTGTGTGTGTGTGTAATAATAGGGATTCTATGAGCGTGTGTATATGTATAGTCGGGAAGTTTGTGTGCACTTTTTGGCTGTTCAAACGATATATACTCTGTGCCAACTGGCTGATAATGCCTGGAGGCACTGGCGGATTTCGAGTTCTAAGCCAAGTGATGCTACCTGAGCTAATTAAGCGTCTGCATCTCGCAGACGCTGGATGGTCTCTTCCTCTCTCTCCTCCTCTCTCTCTCTCTCTTAGGTTAGGTATACCCCTTTGGGGGGTGAGGCCGTCCCAATCTCTCCCCCAAAGAGGTTCGGTGGACACTGGGGGTGATTCCCCCCCTTTTTTTGGCATCCTGGTGGGTGGCACTGGTGGGGGTGAAAATCAAAAAGAATTACTAGTTACTGTAAGATATTGGTCTGATGCCATTTGAGAGGTAGTGGTTCAAAATTAAAAAAAAAAAATTATAGACCATTCCAAAAGTGAAGATTTGTTTGTAAAACTAACTTAGCTTTAGACAATAGTGGTTTAGAACTAAATAAATTATTGATGTTGGTTGGCAAGTGATGGTCCAAGTGTAAAAAAAAGGATTTACTGTAGATTAATAAATGATGTAAATAGCATTAGAAGCAAAAATTTATTTGATTTTGGTACTTGTAACATTCATATTCATAAAGCATTTATGAAAGGAGTACAGGAACTAGGAAATAAACCAGCGGAATTTGTTAGGAGCGTTCATTACTATTTTCATGGCTATTTTTGCACGCTTGAAGGATTACAAGATATTCAACTCAAATTAAAGTTATAAACTGTTTCTTCTAGATGGCTTACGTTGGAACAGCAGTTCAAAGAATCTAAAATGTTCTACTATGAAGGCTGAGCTTCACTTTATTGCGTCTGTTGTAAAGGTGTTCACTAAATTTATTGGGATTTTCCAACAAGAAGCTCCATTCATACATGTTTTATACGTATAAATAAACGAGTTTGTCATTACTCTACTTTAGAGGTTTGTGAAGGATAATATTGTTTCCAGTTTCTGTAAGGGAGAACATATAACAACTGTACTTTATGATGAAAAACATTTATTATCACTGACAAAGACTGAATGTGAAAAAAAGGTAAAACGTAGCCTGATGAATTACAAGAGAATAACAGAATGAGTTTACTAAAGAGAATACAAAATTTTTACTCCGCTTGCTGTAAACACCCCCTCCTTAAAACTCCACTGAATTCTTCCTCTCCTGGTTCTGTCTTAAAATATTGCCACTGTATAAATCCCAACGAAATTGCAAAGAACAGCAATACTAGCAGTATCATTAAACTTTTCCAAAATTTTACCATTTTATTTCGATTCAGATTATTTGCATACTGAATGGACATTTTTTCTCTTACTAATATACGAAGTGTCCCTGAATTTTTGAAAAAGGAAAGAATTGATCATTTTTGGAACTATATTTTTAAGCTACATAAATCAAGTGGAAACATGAAATATCAAACCATTACCAGAATTGTGAAATGTGTTTCAGCATTGTCACACGGAAGTGTTGACATTGAGAGAGGCTTTTCAAGAACTGCAGGAATTTTGCCATGTCACTGAGAGTATTAAATTTTCGAACATGGATTGCTGATGGTCTGAAGAAATACAAAAATAAACCTTCATTGGTTCCAATTAGTGGCAAACTTATATTAGTGGCATGGACAGCATGTGCTATCAAAATATGTAACTTGAAAATGAAAGAAATAAAAGAGAACAGGAAGAGCATAATAAAAAGCAGTCTAAAATAACTGAAAAAGAAAAACAAGAGAAGAAAATGCATGGAAACAAGGAAGAAAGTTTCTGATCTTGAAAATAATTTAAAAGATATTCAAAGCGAAAGCGAGAAAAAACAAAAATGTGCAGATGGAAATATTGCATTGCAAAAATCGAACTCTGTAAGTGGTCCTAAACAACTTAACTGAGCTAAATCGTGCTAAAACCATTTAAAACCATTTATTTTTTAAAATAAAAGGACTATAGTGTTCCTCTTGACAGTAGGTCCACTATAATAAAGTAAGTGAGTAAAATATGAAATGTTTACAGGGTCACCAATTTGGTCTTTTGACCAAATAAACAATATTTAATAAAGGAGACAGAAATGACTTTGTAGCTTTAGTTTAATTGGAAAAATAAATTAATTATTAGTTTACAGTGATTAACAATTATTTATACGGAATTGTGAAATGTTACAATGAATGATTATTGAATTACAGGAATTACATGATACAATGACGTTAAAGGCAATAATTGGAGTAACAAAATGTATGGTATTAATACACAACAATGAATGGGCCTACTTGTGGTCATAAACACGTGAGTCGGCTGAACAACGAGACTCGGGGCCCGATTGAGTTTTGTAAAAGTGATGTTACTACGCCGGGGGTATCGAAATAGTCGTGAACATGCAACGGTGATGTATTTCGTGTAGGATCAAGTTGAGGTTCGAAGGTCAGCAGGACGGATAAGTGCGAGGTTTTGCGACGAAAGTTGGAGAGCGGAGGATGGTACAGATAATGAACGAGGGATGAATAATGAAGAATGAAGGCGAATTGAAGTGGACTCGCGCTTTTATAGACGCTCTGGTGGCGTGGTTGTTTAGCGTGAACTTTCCGGAAGATGGTGAAATTTGCCTTTTATGTGGATTTCACCACCTTGTTTACATCTTCAAGCCATGACAAAGAGGCGAGAAAAAAAAATTCCCGGCATGTCTCTACAGTAGTGGTTCTCAACCTTTTATGTACGGTTACCCAAAACCAGTTCTAATCCAGTTCCATTACCCCAATCATTAAATATTATTTGTGTATAACGTTTGGATTATCACAATATTATTTTTTATAATTTCTGGATTGCGTGTCATTACCCAACAAAATAGTTGTCATTACCGTAGTTGGGTAATTTACCCCCAGGTTAAGAACCACTGCTCTACAGGACTATACAGGGTGGGCCGTAAGTTTCCATACATAGGAAAATTTAAACGTTTGTTTTTATGTTTCAGATACCCTAAGAATATGCGTTTGTAAGATCTTGTTTTACTGATGAAGCAAACTTTACGTCAATGGAGAGGTTAATCGGCAAAACATACGTTATTGGAGTAATGCTAACCCTAACTGGCTGAGTCCGACGAAGATGCAAGGTGCCGTAAAGTGATGGTGTGGGCCGGGATATGGGGTGACAGAATTATTGGACCAATTTTTGTCAGTGGAAATCTTAATGCCGAAAGGTATCTTAACATGTTGCAAGAAGAGATTTTCCCATCCCTGCTAAACGAGGAAGGTAACTTCCCAGTTTACTTCCAGCAAGATGGAGCTCCACCTCATTATGGTCTTCACGTGCGTCGGTATTTGGATCAGCAGTTTCCGGATGCTTGGATTGGTCGGCGTGGTCCTGTGGAGTGGCCTCCCAGATCCCCAGATCTCACCCGCCTTGATTTCTATCTTTGGGGGCACTTGAAGGCCATGGTGTATCAGGAAAAGATACGAGACATAAATCATCTAAAGGAACGTATCACCAACGCCATTACAAGCATAATGTCAACTGTGCTAATGCGTGTTCATCAACAGTGGGGAACACGTATTGAAATGTGTTTTCAAAATAATGGCAACCATGTAGAGCATATTATATAAATAAAAATGGTTGTCCATAAAAAAATGTTATTTTTCCTATGTATGGAAACTTACGGCCCACCCTGTACTGTAGATTTTTAATTATTTTTTATGTATTTATATTTTTCATAAATTGCATTTTTTCTATTTTTCTGCTGCTGAAAAAATAAATTAAGTCATACTTGAATATCATTTCATAAAAAACACTTCTCATGTAGTCAGATATTTTGTCACTTCTTGTCACTTTTTTCTACATTTTGTCACTTTCACTTTTTTCAAAGAAAAATAGTGGCACCCCTGTCACTGTGAAGGTGTTTAATGCCAATAAAAGAATCCCTCAGGGCAGCATGCAGCCAGCATGGCCCATTTAGAGAATCACTAACTGATTTTTTTTTACCCGGACTTCTTTCTTGTTATACAGGGTGTCCAAAAAGTCCCTATCTATTTTGTTGAAATAGGCTGAATTTCAAATGAATGTTTTAATGACATGATTGTATACACCTTTCTAGACAAATACATGCATTAGATTTCTATTTTAATTATTTTTAAATTTTTAATTAATTTTACAACCTCAACTTCTTGAAGATGGCATTCTCGACAATGTAGTCTTTCAGCAGGATGGGGCACCATGTTATTATGCCAGAATTGTTCAGACATACCTAAACGTTGGATTGGACGTAGGGGAAATAGGCCCTGGGCAGCGCGATCTCCGGATTTGACCCCATTGGATTTCTTTGCTTGGGGTTTCATTAAATCAGAAGTCTATCGCAGAAATATTTGAGATTTACCAGATCTGCGAGATCGCATTAGGCAAGCAGTTGAGAAAATAACCCCTGAAATGCTCGGAAATGTGTTCCGCAGTGCAGCTGACCGCTTTGAGATTTGCAGAGATACAGATGGAGCACATGTGGAAACTACTAATTAAAGATTTTAATGTGAAATACTTGTAATTTGTATAGAAATACATCTGTATTCAGGTCAGTGTGACATTTATTTGAAATTCAGCCTATTTCAACAAAATAGATAGGGACTTTTGGGACACCCTGTATTTCAATTCACATCATAATTCATAGACGTCAAGTGGGGGTGGTATCTTTGAGACAGTCTTTCGATGCAAGCTTTAAAAGAAACAATTTCATACTTTTCTTTCATTACTAGTAAGGAGACTAGATATGTAACTAAAACTGGAGCTAGGGCGGCCTGATTCATTAGAGTTTGAATAGGATCAAGTTTATAGCAATAGGATTAGTTTTATTTCGGTTATTATTTTGTAAAACAAAATCAAAGCTTCTAAACTGTTTTTTAATTTCAGCATCGCGCGAAATTACACTTTCTTCAGTTCAATAGGCTTTGTTCAGTGTAGATGATGTTTCGGATAAGTACACAAGACATACCTTTAAATATAATTTAGGCAATCATTTTCTATGCTAAAAGTCATGTCATGATCATGAGGACCAAGGCTTAGTGGCGTACAAATATATAAAATTTCCTGAATTTCAATTGAATGGTATGGTGCTGTCAGAAGTGACCCAGACTAAGTAGCTTGGCCACATGCTAACTGATAGTCTTTCAGATGACTGATATTCTAAGGCAATGTACTAGGGGCACTCAATATATTTTTCCCCACCCTTTTTTCTTAGTTAAATAATAGGCCATGGGGCTGAAATGTCTTTTGGGACATAAGTTTGAACTTTCTGCGTTTCACATAACAGGATTTTTCCAGTTTGAACCTCCCCTCCTTGTATAAAACCGCTTTTAAACGCCGTTGTATAAAAGCGATGGTTAAGGCAGTTTCGAAAATGGCGTCTGACAGTGATGTGCCTCGTAAATAGAGAGCTGTTATCGAGTTCTTAACCGCAGAGAAGGAAACAGTTGGAAATATTCACAAACGTCTACAAAACGTTTACGGAGATGCTGTTGTTGATCGAAGCACAGTTGGACGCTGGTCTAAACGTGTGAGATCATCGGAGAGAGGGAGAGCCAGCCTCGATGATGAGCCACGCAGCGGTCACCCGGCATCGGCTGTGACATCTCACACTGTGCAACGTGCAAACAGCATCATTCGATCAAATCGGCGCGTCACATACAAGGAGCTATCATTGGAGCTAGGTATTAGTGAAGGAAGTGTGAGTACGATAATTCAGCAACTGGGATAGTTCAAAAGTGTTCACAGTTTGTTCCTCGCGAACTGACTGAAGATCACAAAGCTCAAAGAAAAGAAATTGCTTTTGAGTCGTTGGTTCGATATGAGACAGAAAGGGATGACTTCGTTTCACGAATTGTGACTGGGGATGAGAATTGGGTACACCACTTTGAACTGAAACAAAAACGCCAATCCATAGAGTGGCATCACGCAGACTCTTCACGCAAGAAAAAGTTCAAAATGGATCCCTCTGCAGGAAAGGTTATGATCACCATCTTCTGGGACATGAAAGGGGTGATTCTGGTGAACATTATGAAGAAAAGGCAAACAATCAACTCAGAGGCATATATTGCTACACTACAGAGACTCCAGAGACGTATAAAGCGAGTTCGACCGGAGAGAAAAGTGGAAGACATCCTTCTTTTGCACGATAACGCAACCCCACACAACAGTTTGGCAAACAAGAGAGGCCATCACAAAAATGCGCTTGACTGTGTTACCCCACCCTCCATACATCCCGGATCTGGTACCTTCAGACGTCCATTTGTTTGAGCCAATGAAAGATACTATTCGTGGAAGAAAGTTTCAGAGTAACGATGAGGTTGTTGAGGAGGTTAAGAGATAGCTCCAGCGGAACCCAGCGGACTTTTACCAGCAAGGAATAAAGGCCCTTGTTTCGAGGTGGAGGAAAGCCGTAGAAAGGATGGAGACTATGTGGAAAAATAAAAACTTGTAAAAAAGGTATGTAACTACTTGTGTACAAAATTTCTGGAACTTACAAGGAAACTTAGAAAGAAAAAAAAAGAGTGGGACAAAATATATTGAGTGGCCCTCTTAGACAATTATATGCTCAGGAAAATACTTTGTCTAGAAAATTTCATATGTGTACATTAGATTTAAGTTGATTTTGTTCAAAACTTTTCGTACTCCAATGTGTACAGCTCATTTGTGGTAGAACTACAGGATGTATAATTTGAGAAAATTATATGTTACATCTAATAATATTTTTAGGAGTTTATTAAGAACAAGATTTATAAGTGGTGCTCCTTCTAGTGCCAGTATGCTTTTTGTAGTCAATAAGGTGCCTAACTGTGCCAGTGCCATTCGCAATTTTGTATTTAGATTTATCACTAGGCTTGGTGAGTCACTCAATAAGATAATAGAAGCCATGGTTAGTGAACTGGTCTCTGATATATTTTATAAATCTCAAATGTGGAAGCATTGGCGTAGGCAGTTGTATGTTCATTGTGCACAGTGATTCACTGGCCTACTTAGTCAGTGCTCCAGACAACTATCTTTTAATCTTCTATGGACCACTTGTATAATGTTTGTACCTGACTTGTTGAGTCTGAAATAAAGTGTTTGTTTGTTTATTTGTTTCTGTTAAAATAATTGTAATAATTAGGTTTCTCTTTCAGGATTGAGGGATGTGGAACAATCACTATTCAATTTAATAAATTAAATTACTTGCAGGAATTCTCAGAAATCACATCATTCCATGGAAAGTGCAATTAACCTACAACGTCGTTTGCGAACTTCAGTTAAATCAGAGATACAATGAATTATTTGAAAGACAAAAGTGCAGATGACCATGTACAAAGAGCCGATTCCGTTATCAGATACAAGGTTAAACTTTCAATACTGTCGGCAATAACTTTTGCATTACATTACATTACATTGAGAAAATTTTAAGGGTCAATCCCAGAATAGGCACCTGATGTATCTCAATCCCAGATGAAGCACCTGCGTTCAACCTCAATCCCAAAATAGGCACCTTGCAAGGAATTAAATAAAAAAAACCTGATGATTACAAAATTTATTGTTTATACAAAGTTTATTACAAATGTAATAAAGGCAAAGTTATAAAAGGTTTAAAGTGGTTTAATAAATAAAGAAAAATTTTAGATATTATAAATTCCTGCAATATGAACCCGAATGTTTCTGAATCCATCTGAAGCAAATCTATCTTGCCACATAAATTGGTATAGATATATTAAATGTGAAAATCAGGTAAAAATCAAACTGGTAAGAATAGCAAAACTAACCAAAAAAGCAGAAGATATAGCAAAAGATTAGGTTAGGTTAGGTTAGGTTAGGTTAGGTTAGAGTTGATTTTTTCAAATATTGATAAAAACAATGAAATTATATCTCTAAAAACTGTTTATATTTTTTTCTCCTCAATCCCAGATTAAGCACCTGTGTTTTGCCTCAATCCCAGATTAAGCACCTAAAAATGATTTCAGGTGCCTATTCTGGGATTGATCCAATTTTAATAATAACCAAGAAATTATTTTATGTATTTATGATAGTTAGCCTATGCCACATGATTTTTTTTTTAATATTAATATTAACTCATAACTTGAATGTATACAAATCTAGAAACCGTTATTGTTTGTCTCTCCTGTACTGACCAATTATGACCAACAGGAACTGTTAGCACTTTAAACACAAAGTTTAATATATATATATATATTATTATAACATGTTGAGCCTACTTGAAATCTAAGATTTTCTACTTTTTTCAGGATCTCGAACACCTATCTATTCTTTATCTTAGGAGGTTTAATTGAGATTCCAGCTTATTTAATTCTGGTACCGCTTTCTGCATCATTTGGTCAGAGGAAAGTTTTAATGTTTTTAATATTTCTGAACGTTACTATACTTTTCTCTGTTGAGCTGTTGATTTTACTTGACACCCAGGATTGTAAGTACTGCAATTTATTTCATTTTTTCTCACTGTTTTATCTATCCGTGCATAATTTAGGTATAGTAATATGTATTCACTATGAAACATCCAAGATTTTAAAATAGTGATTATGCTTTATCTTCGCGAGAATCTTATACTTACAAAGAAATTTGAATGTTGGTAGCACAAGAAACCATAAAAATATCCTTTGTAGTGTAACCTTAGTTAACCTTGGTTTTGCTTCCGCTCGAATTGTTCATTCTGACGAAGGTAAAGCTTCTCACTCACCTTAGACCTACAGTTTAACGTGGAATCCGAACCACACTACACCAGCAGCCCAGTGTCTTAACCACTAGGCTACCCATTTATCTACCAACCAGTTTCTTTATTGTGTGGAAGGATGAACAGCTGGGTTTTGCTGCGCGCTGCCTGCCGTCACCGAGTCTCGATCCGGGGCGATAGATTCGTAGTTAGCGATGCTAACCACTATACCACCGAGGCGCATTGGTGCAGAATAATACAAATAAATTTCTTGCATCATATTAAAAGTTGCTTCTTTGTTTATCACAAAAATCCTGTATAAGGTTTACTTTTTCAGTTTAGTGTCATTTATGGCAAACAATCGGCATGTATCTATTACTGTCAAGACATTAATGTTAGGAAAATTTAACTGGTGGACAAATATTTTTCACTGAAATTTCAAAACTCCCGAAATTTATTTCATAAATTTATATAGGGCAGTCTGTACAGGGTGTCCCGTAAGTCTGGACCCATAGGGAAAAATAATAAAATTACAAAATAGTCCAAAAATTTATTTATAATATATATATATTTTTTTTATTATTATTTTTATTATTTTTTTATTATGATCTTACTCCGCTGGAGTTTTATTTGTGGGGCCACTTGAAAGCCAAAGTGTACGAGGTCAAACTTCAGAACATTTTTCCACCTTAAAGCACGCATTGTGGAGGCGTGTCAAGAAATTTCTGCGACTGTGATTCAGAAAGTGCTGTCGCAGTCGAGATTGCGTCTTCAACTATGTGTGCGACACAACGGCGGACACTTTGAACAGATTATGTAATAAATTTTTGGACTATTTTGTAATTTTATTATTTTTCCCTATGGGTCCAGACTTACGGACACCCTGTAGGTTTGTGCGAATTTACCATTTTTCAATTTGCCCCATGACAAGTCTAAGACACTGGCACCGAGCGAAGTGACTTTAATCCCGTCATGTCGACCAGGCCACTCCTAGGAATGTTTCCTACAGCCAGCCAAAATTGCTGGAGAAATGCTATTTTGAAGCATCTGAAAATAACTTTTATCTGCGATGCTCAGCTCAAGAAATATGAGTTCGAGAAAGGGGCTAGATCATGCCACTGGAAGGTCTTGAGAGGCTTTTGACATTAATAACACTGGTATGTATATGAAATTTTTTTGTCTGCTGTGAGGGTTTTTTCAACTCATGTTATATAATTCGACCATGCTGAATTCGAAAATGACATTGGTTTTCCTCAATCAGGTCAGGTTTTTTCTCTATTGGCCATTTATTATAAGTCCAATTTTATCCCCAAATTTATTGATTTTTTTAGCTTAAACACTGTAGATACGAGTAATATTATAAGAACACTCGTGAAAAATGAAAACATTGTGTGAATAAATACTTTTATTCATACAATGAATATGGAAAAAAGTTTATTGAGGAAGGAATGAAGTTTTTTTGGCTTTCCGTCTGTGTTTTTCTTCGGGCACATCTCGCTTCAAACACCAGCAATAGTCCGCCAGCATATTGATTAGTGATGTAGGTCACATCCGCATCCGCATCCGCAGAACATCCGCACATTTTCTCGCATCCGCATCCGCACCCGCATCCGCACTTTGGACTGCGGATGTCGTGCGGATGTGGACCGTTGAGATAAAATGTCATTAATAAGCGGAAATTATCAAATTCTACTATATTAATAGAACTAGTTCATTGTGCGCAAAAGTGATGCAAGCGACAAGACGAGAGGTTGTTCTTGTATGAAGTTACTCTCTTGCAACCTACTTAGATCCACGTTACAAAGCTAAGTTATTTTCACCTAGTACATTAGAACGAGTTAAATCATCACTTGGCAAAGCAGTTGAAGAGCTTCAATCTCTTGAATTCTACTATATTAATAGAACTAGTTCATTGTGCGCAAAAGTGATGCAAGCGACAAGACGAGAGGCTGTTCTTGTATGAAGTTACTCTCTTGCAACCTACTTAGATCCACGTTACAAAGCTAAGTTATTTTCACCTAGTACATTAGAACGAGTTAAATCATCACTTGGCAAAGCAGTTGAAGAGCTTCAATCTCTTGAATCTGTCGCTTCGCCACCCACACCAAAAAATAAAAGTTTCAGTGACAGAACCAACACCTTCAACAAGCAAATCTATCACAGAATCTGTCTCTCAGTTTCTTGAGTCAAGCAGCAATGACGAGACCTACGCGATGTCAAAAGATGTAGTAAAAATGATCGAGAGCTATCACCAAGAAAAACGCCTGGCTGCATGTGACAATCCTATTAGTTGGTGGAAAAATACGCAGAATATCTATCCATACTTGAGTAAACTTGCAAGGAAACATTTAGCCTGTCCTCCAACAAACGTACCAAGCGAGAGATTATTTAGCAGTGCTGGATTAATATATGATGAAAAGAGAAACAGACTGGCAGCAGAAAAGGCAGAAAAATTAATGTTCCTTAAGCATAACCTTCCTATAATTAAGTTTGAACATTAAACGATGAACATCTTAGTTTACTTTATTTTAATTACTCATTTATAAATATGCCTAATAAAACTTTAAACTTAATATAAATAGTTATCAAGCTAATTAAAGATCTCTTTCTATAAGGGTGGAGGTTGGGGAAAGAGGTCGGTGGGGTGCATTTGAGTTGGGTTCACGTCCCGCATCCTGGTAACACAATTATGGTTTCTAATTGTGGCTGAAACTCAACAAAATATAACGAATTTATTTGCAGACGAATTCACTAAATGATTTCTATATTAGTTAGATGCTTGATATTATTTTATATGTTCAGAGAAAAGTACAGCAATTATTGTACAATTAATCAATTATACTACATTATAGCTACAGCTCTCTATATAATAACTTATTATATACGTTAAACACAACAAATCTTGAATATATCCTAAAAAATAACGAAAATGTAGACATCCGCATCCGCATCCGCGGATGTTGAAATCAAACATCCTCATCCGCATCCGCATCCGCGGATGTGAAAAAAATGACATCCGCTACATCACTAATATTGATATCCCAGTTTCCCTGGTACCTCTCTTCCATTATTTTGATATCTTGGTGAAATCGTTCACCCTGTTCCTCACTATAATCCCCGCAATTTTCAGGAAAATAGTCCAAGTGGGACCACAAAAAGTGCATTTTTATGGACATGCGCGACCCATGAGCTTTGAAAGCTTCCATCAAGTTTTCGACAACGGACTCGTATTCTGGACTTCTACGCTTGCCAAGAAAATCAGTGACAACTGATTTGAATGCCTGCCAGGCATTCTTCTTAGTTGGAGTCATTGTGTTTTCGAACTGAGTATCCTTGATCAAAGTTCGAATTTGAGGACCATCAAAAACCCCAGCATTTAGTTTAACATCAGATATATGAGGAAATTTACTCTCGAGATATCGGAATGCTGAACCCTCCTTATTCATTGATTTGATGAAATTTTTCATCAAGCCCAGCTTAATATGAAGTGGTGGGAGCAAAATTTGTGTTGGTGGTACAAGGGGCACTGAAACGACATTATGCGACCCAGGTTCAAAATTCTCTCTGGATGCCCATTCACGCTGTGCATAGTGCTTCTCATCCGCTCGGCTATCCCATTTGCAGAGGAAACATGGGTATTTCGTGTATCCCCCTTGCATTCCCAATACAAATGCCACAATCTGAAAAAAAATGAAAATATTTAAAGAATTTAGAGAATTTGTTCTATCAGATAAAAAAATCTATGCATTGGACTGTATCACTTCTGTGGGGAAGTTAAGTGTTCTTATACGCTCTCAAATAACCTTTGGAAAAACAACATAGTCAATAGCAATAGTTTACTTATGATATTAGTATTACCTTCAAATCTCCACAGATCCTCCAGTTATGTTGGTCGTATACGAGAGCATCCAGTAAAATTTTCATGTTATCGTAGCTCTCAGTAAGTTGTACGGAATGTGCTACAGGGACTGATGCAACCCTATTCCCAATGTTGAGAAGTACTGCTTTCAAACTTCGTTTAGACGAGTCTATAAATAGCCTCCATTCTGATGCGTTATATGGCAGGCCCAAGGATTCGATTAGCCCCTCAACATTGCAGCAGTACACTAAGGAAGAGGTATTTTCGTGCACTGCAAAAAACTTGCGGAATTCTTCCTCTCGTTTCCTATACCAGGAGAATGTTGTTCCCGGAGCCAGCAAGTTGTCCTCTCGAAGTCGTGAGCCCAAGATCTCGGCAGCTAATTTGGAAAGTCTTAAATCCCTGGTAAGATCATTAAGTTTGGCCTGGTTGAGAGGCCTCGGCTCATTTGAAGCGGTATTTTGAGGTATATACGACTGGGACTGGTCATTGGCATTGGTCATTGATTCATCATCAGAATCATCGAAGTCCAGGGTTTGAGGTGGGTCGGGTATTGGAATTCCAGGACCACGGGGTACAGGTCTCATAGCAGAAGGAATGTCAGGGTATACAACAATGTGTTTATTCTTCTTGTTAACTCCTGAAAATAGAAACACAGAAACATGGATATAAAACTTGCATATGAAATAGAAGAAGCATTCAGACAGTGGCGGCTCGTGAGGGAAGGCTGCGGTCTGTAAGATATGAAATAGGTCGATGGAGTCTGTATATTTTCTTTCTTTTTCATTCATATTGTCCCTTCGGGGACAATATGAATGAAAAAGAAAGAAAATATACAATCATTGTATATGTAAATGTAACTTGTATAACAATATGTATGTGTAAATGTATTTTCTATAACAATATGTATATGTAAATGTATGCTTACCATTATGGTGAATATTATGCTATATATGGTGAATATTACATTATGGTGAATATTATGCTATATATGGTGAATATTACATTATGGTGAATATTATGTCAAGTTTCATACGAGGATTTCAAAATATTTAAGAAAAATAAATTTATAAGCCCACCTTGGAGGTTTGTCATGCAGAAATAGCAATCTGTCACGTGATCCTTTCCTTCTCTCCAAATCATGGGAATTCCAAAAGGCAAAGATTTCGCTCTGCCTTTGCTCCATCTTCTCAAATTTTCAATGCACGTCTTGCAGCACATATGAGGGGCGAAATTTTTGTCCTGGTCCCCTAGCTTAATTCCAAAGTATGCTCTATACATTGTCTTCACAAATTTAGTGATTTGTGACTGGTTATTTGGCATGGTAACCGTCCCACATATGTAGCAGAATCTATTGGGATCATTTTTACACGCTCTATTCATTATGAAATATTTTATCTATATGCCTGAAAAGTAAAAAAAGATATTATACAAGTGAAACAAGTGATGATAGATGTTATTGTTCCAATTCCGCTTTGACAAAATCACGAAAAATTATATTTTACTTATGAGGCCATAGCCGGATAACCTGAGCTGATTGAGAAAAACGGATTGCAGATTCGAAATCAGCAGGAAAAACTCTATAAGAATCACTTACAAAACCCTTGACAGCAAAATTGATGCATACCAGTGTAATGGCTCGGCTCCTTTAGTAACTGCCTATTAAACGCAGTTTTGGCCATTACCGATCCAAATGAATTTAAAGGAACACGCACAAAACAAACTCTGCGATAAAAACATTTCGCAATTCCTGTCACATAGTTGGAAAAGAATATTTGAACCAGTATAGGTGTGTAGAAATATATTAGTGATTAGTGTATGTATCGGTATGAGTGTAGTCCAGTAAATATCTTTATTGGACTTTTCTTTATTTACAAGTTTTAGCACTACATTAAAGAAAAAAGAAGAAGAAAAATTAAATTATAAGGATCCTACTAATTCATATACTGTATACAGTTTCTGAACCGAGATAAACAGAATGCATCTTGTGTATTTCTTTCAGTGTAATCTCATTCTTCATAGTAATATTTGTGAGAAAAGTTAGGAGGTTCTGTTCATCATCCCGTTTTCTTCGAGACATAGAATTCTGTTTCTTTTAATATTCATTTAACATTTGCTCAATGGATAACAGATGGTAGCGATCTACAATGTCAGAGATCTCCAAAGTTCTCACGTGAATGTTGCGTATAAACATATCAAACAAAAAGATTGGATCACCTGAAGATCAGGGCCCCCAGCTTTCTTTAGTTAGCCTTATAAGGCTAACTAACGAAAATATCACGACCTAACCTAACCAGTCGTTAGGTCAACTGTACGCCCTTGACGATTGGTTAGGTTAGGTCGTGATATTTTCGTTAGTTAGCCTTATATTGCGAACTAAAGAAGGCTTAGGGCCCTGATCTTCAGGTGATCCAAAAGATTTTTATTTTTTATCCTTTAACTGAAGAGATTTAATTTATTTAATATCGTAGTTATATTATCTTATAATATAAATTTTATAAATTGATATTATAAATTTATTTTAAGTACTAACACTATAAAGTTATAATATTTAATAAAAAAGAAATTATTTCAAGGGCCTAGACCCTGAAAGTAGCAGCTTTTTATTTTTTATGATTTTGGAATACAAAATGAAAGACCTTTTGTGATATTAAAACATGTTGAAAACTAAACCCTTAACATAATAATTAACCTATAATTTAACATTAATATACTCAAATTTAAATATTTCCACATTTTGTTGTTTATTCGCATCAACAAAATTAGTCTGTGCATGATGTATGATAATATGCTAATTTCTTCACTGGATTCTTTTATGTTTATTCAGATCAGGCTTGGGTTCAAGTACTTTTTTTTAAGTACAAGTAAGTACAAGTACTTTAGGAATTTGAGAAAGTAAGTACATGTACTTAATATAGAAAAATTTGGTCAAGTAATTCCAAGGACATAATTGTCAAGTACAAGTAAAAATACAAGTACTTTCGTCGAAGAAAATGAAATCTTTCCTTATTTGTTTACAATTTTATTGTTATTCACAAAAAATGAACGCAAACCTATCACAAAGCCCCCGTAAACATCACAAGGCTTATAGTTACACCAATAATACAAATAAGTAAGGTTTCCTATAAGCATGACCTCACCGACACTCTAAATGCCTAGCCTGAAAGTAAGTTGATTCGGAATATGAAAGTGAATATGTTAAATCCAGTTTAAATGTAAATTTGTCCCTTATCCTGAGGAAATGATGTTTGTTATCACAAGTATTTTTAAATTAACTGAAATAAAAAAACAATGATGAAACTAAATCAATCAACTGCAGTAGCACACAAAACACACAAACACCACACACAGAAGCCATAAAACAGCAGATACAACAGCTCAACACAGAAATAACAACAAACTCAAAGAAAAACAAACAGAAACATTTTTAGTGAATTCATAACAACACTAAACCACTCCACAGATACATCCAGGCTATACAAGACTATAAACAGCATTACCCACTCTAACAGCGGCATTCACACCTCACACGCGGCTATCTGTCGCAGCCAAAATAATATCCCAACATATACACGACAAGCTAACATTCTAGTTAATCACTATGCAAAGATAAGTCACTTAAACAGAGACAACAACCAGAAACATGCAGAGAGACAAACAGCCAGAAACAAGAAAACCTACAGACTCGACACGACCATTACACCTTTCAATGCAGACCAGACCACCAATATTATCAAAACATTAAGAATTCGAAGGCTACTGGACCAGACAATATATCTAACGTACACCTTAAACACTTGGGCTCACAGGAAATACTAGCTCTCACAAACATCAGCACATATTCATACCAACACTATTATTCCTGACATATGGAAACAAGGTAAAATTATTACACTACTCAAACCAAACAAAAATCCAACAGAACCAGCTTCCTATAGACCCATTACTTTAGTATGCACACCTTCCAAAATAACTTTAGTATGCACACCTTCCAAAGTAACAGAAAGACTAATCTTACAAATCACCAACCCACACATACCACTATCGCATACTCAACATGGATTGAGACCTCACCACTCAACCACTACATTACTCACTAACCTCATGCAGCACATCATGGATGGCATCAACTCCAGACGACCAGCTCAACGTACACTATTAGCAATAATAGACATTAGTAAAACATTTGATGCTATCCCACGCTTCCCTCTCATAAACAAAATACTCAACACAAACATGCACAATAACACCAAAAGGTGGCTGAGCATCTCTCTTTCAGGAAGATAATCACATGTCACATTTAATGACAAGTCATCCAAAAACAAGCTTTTTCCGAACGGGGTCCCTCAAGGCTCTGTTCTCTCACCAACACTCTTCAACTTATATATGCATGACATTCCAACACCCATAGATAACAAGCTTACCTTATCATCATATGCAGATGACATCACTCTAACATCCACCCAAAACAACATCGACACCGCTACAAATAACCTACAAACATACATAAACAGTATACAAGACTGGCTCACACACAATAGATCAAAGTAGCGCCAGTAGTATGGGCACAAAAGGAGAGAGTGCATCTCACGAATCATAGGCTGAAGTCCTTCACTGTCTCCCCAAACGCGGCTACACTACTCTCACGAATCATAGGCTGAGTAGTGTAGGCGCGTTTAGGGAGAGCGTCATGAAGGATGGTGACGGGGAAATTTTCAAATTGATCCATGTCTGTCTTCCCAAACGCGCCTATACCATTCAGCCAATGATTCGTGAGAGTAGTATAGGCACGTTTGGGGAGACAGTGAAGGACTTCAGCCTATGATTCGTGAGATGCACTCTCTCCTTTTGCGCCCATACCACCACCACAATGCGCCTCAGTCAGTGTAGTAGAATGGGCGCAAAAGGAGAGAGTGCATCTCACGAATCATAGGCTGGAGTCCTTCACTGTCTCCCCAAACGCGCCTATACTACTCAGCCTATGATTCATGAGAGTAGTGTAGCCGCGTTTGGGGAGACAGTGAAAGACTTCAGCCTATGATTTGTGAGATGCACTCTCTCCTTTTGTGCCCACGCTACTAGCGCCTACAAAATCAACCATCACCTTGCTAACCAGCAACACAAACGAACACCAGATATCTCCACAGATTACACTAAACAACACCAACATTCCACATACTCACAGGACCAAAATACTTGGGGTCACATACAACACATCATTATCTTTTGTAAACCACATTCAGGACATTAAAAACAAATGTACGTCAAGACTTAACACGCTTAGGGTACTAACAGCAGGAAACAACATCACTCATATACAAACAATATATTCGCTCAGTTATGGACTATGCTAGCCCATGCTAGGCACCCATTATCTCAAACACACACATAAACACCTTACAGACAATACAAAACAACGCACTTCATATCATTACAGAATGTACTCAAACAACACCAATAGAATACCTGCACACAGAAACAAAAATACTGAAAGTTAGGGAACATTTAGACATGAGGGGAACACAATTCATGGCAGCAGCGACAATTAACCCACAACACCCTTGCCACTACATGTACAATCATGCACCAACACCTCGCACCATTAAAGTAACACCAGAGAGACATTATAACCAAATACTCCATTCCATACCACGCCCCACAGACATCACACAGTAGAGAAAACACATATACACACACTTAACCCACAAAGCACTGACACGGCTCGGTCCGAATGCGGTCCTAGGTGCGAAGCCGCCACCCATTGACAGGTCAGAGAGACCATCCTCAGCAGATCGGATGTGGACATCACCCCAACTTACAGACATATAAACACAGACTAGACAACTCCACAGACGACACCTGCCACCTGTGCGAGGACACACCACAAACAATTGAACACATTATGACAGACTGTACCGCTCTAGCACAGCATAGAACACAACACAACATCACTAGTACGCTGAACCTCTGGTCCACTCCGGAGAGGGCGATCGGTTATCTGCGTGCCGCCGGCTTGCTCGATCAGGGTGGGCTGATCGGCTAACCAACAACAACAACGTTCTGTTCCCCCTCATTAGCAACACATACACAATGGAGAACAGAAAAACAACTGTCATCAGACCACCTGCCCATCATCATTACAACACATTCTACACTCTGCCCCAACAGCCTTAGGCACACTTACAGAAATTACAAGAAAGCTGATTGGGAACAGTTCAAAATACAGACTGAGGAACAATTCACCACATTAAACAGCGCACCCATCATAAACATCAATACAACACTCAAGACATTTAATCAGATCATCAATAATGCAAACAAATACATACCCAAGGGCAACATTAGGAAATACAACCCAAATTACACTAGAGAAATAGCCCACCTCATAAGGCAACGTAACAACCTCAAATATAACACAAATACCACACACAGAAGCCATAAAAGAGCAGATACAACAGCTCAACACAGAAATAAACAACAAACTCAAAGAAAAACAAACAGAAACATTCAAGGAATTCATAACAACACTAAACCACTCTACAGATACATCCAGGCTATACAAGACTATAAACAGCATTACCCACTCTAACAGCGGCATCCACACCTCACACGCGGCTATCTGACGCAGCCAAAATAATATCCCAACATACACACAACAAGCTAACATTCTAGTTAATCACTACGCAAAGATAAGTCACTTAAACAGAGACAACAACCAGAAACACGCAGACAGACAAACAGCCAGACACAAGAAAACCTACAGACTCGACACGACCATTACACCCTTCAATACAGACCAGACCACCAAGATCATCAAAAACATTAAGAATTGAAGCTACTGGACCAGACAACATATCTAACATACACCTTAAACACTTGGGCCCACAAGGAATACTAGTTCTCACAAATATCAGCACATATTCATACCAACACTGTATTATTCCTGACATATGGAAACAAGGTAAAATTATTACACTACTCAAACCAAACAAAAATCCAACATAACCAGCTTCCTATACACCCATTACTTTACTATGCACACCTTCAAAGTAACAGAAAGACTAATCTTACAAATCACCAACCCACACATACCACTATCGCTTACTCAACATGGATTCAGACTTCACCACTCAACCACTACATTACTCACTAACCTCATGCAGCACATCATGGATGGCATCAACTCCAGACGACCAGCTCAACGTACACTATTAGCAACAATAGACATTAGTAAAGCATTTGATGCTATCCCACGCTTCCCTCTCATAAACAAAATACTCAACACAAACATGCACAATAACACCAAAAGGTGGCTGAGCAACTATCTTTCAGAAGATACTCACATGTCACATTTAATGGCAAGTCATCCAAAAACAAGCTTTTTCCGAACGGGGTCCCTCAAGGCTCTGTTCTCTCACCAACTCTTCAACTTATACATGCATGACATTCCAACACCCATTGATAACAAGCTTACCTTATCATCATATGCAGATGACATCACTTTAACATCCACCCAAAAACGACATCGACACCGCTACAAATAACCTACAAACATACATAAACAGAATACAAGATTGGCTCACACACAATAGACTCAAAGTAGCGCCCACAAAATCAACCATCACCTTGCTTACAATCAACACAAAAGAACACCAAGTAACTCCACAGCTTACACTAAACAACACCAACATTCCACACACTCACAGGACCAAAATACTTGGGGTCACATACAACACATCATTATCTTTTGCAAACCACATTCAGGACATTAAAAACAAATGTACGTCAAGATTTAACACGCTTAGGGTACTAACAGGCACAAACTTTGGACACCAGCAGGAAACATCACTCATATACAAACAATATTCGCTCAGTTATGGACTATGGTAGCCCATGCTGGGCACCCATTATCTCAAACACACACATAAACACCTTACAGACAATACAAAACAACGCACTTCGTATCATTACAGGATGCACTCAAACAACACCAATAGAACACCTGCACACAGAAACAAAAATACTGAAAGTTAGGGAACATTTAGACATGAGGGGAACACAATTCATGGCAGCAGCGACAACTAACCCACAACACCCTTGCCACTACATGTACAATCATGCACCAACACCTCGCACCATTAAGGTAACACCAGAGAGACATTATAACCAAATACTCCATTCCATACCACGCCCCACATACATCACACAGTACAGAAAACACATACACACACACACACACCTAACCCACAAAGTACTGACACAACTCGGTCCAAATGCGGTCCTAGATGCGAAGCCGCCACCCATTAACAGGTCAGAGATCAGTCTGAGCAGATCGGATCGAGTTAACTTAGCACGATTCCGATGTTGACACCACCCCAACCTACAGACATATAAACACAGACTAGACAACTCCACAGACGACACCTGCCACCTGTGCCAGGACACACCACAAACAATTGAACACATTATGACAGACTGTACCGCTCTAACACAACAACGAACACAACACAACATCACTAGTGCGCTGAACCTGTGGTCCACTCCGGAGAGGGCGATCGGTTACCTGCGTGCCGACGGCTTGCTCGATCAGGGTGGGCTGATCGGCTAAACAACAACAACAACAACAACAACAACTGCAGTAGCGCCAAAATAATGTTTAATTATATATAAATATAATTACATACACTGGAATTAAAAATACATATGTTAACCCTTTAAGCGCCAGCAGGCAAGTTTTTAGTGTTTATTAAATGTAGTTAAAGACCAGGTTTCTGGTAGTAAATATTGAAACTAATTTGATTGAAGTTATCTAATCCATCTGTTCAAAGTATTACCTGAATCAGTCATTTAGAGAGGAAGATCGTGAATGTGAATACTACGCAAAGGGTTTACAAGCACATTAACCTTGTGTCTACAAATGCTTACAGCCATTAATAAATGAATATGTAAAGCTGGAAAGCGTAATTTAATTGAGTATACGAAGGGAAATATTTTTATATACAGTTTCTAAAAATAAAATTGAAAGGCAAATTGTCAGGTATTTACAAGGGTGGTGTTGATATTTTTATAATTTAAAAAAGTATGTACTTTTTTGCTTTTAGAAATTAAAAAAAATATTATAAAAAATAAAGCATTTGGAAGGGACGCAAGATTGACCAAAAGGGGCGCCAAATTGACAAAAAGGGGAGCCAAATTGACCAAAGTGGGTCTCTTTATTTATTTTTAATTTCATGCATATTTTTCCAGCCACTCGGCTTTTGCAGCTTCAAGTTAAACGTACAGTAACCCCCCGATTTACATGCCCCCCACTTGCGCGGTTTCGGGTTAACTTAACGCGGTCCAAAAAATATTCAATTTTTGTATAAATAAATAAAAAAATTACATTATTACTAATTTTTACTTTTTTTTAGATGAGTTTATATATTTATTTATTTATTTATTTAATTAATATTATTTTTTTGGCAGATTATTATTATTATTATTATTATTATTATTATGAAATATAAAAGGATAGGAAAAAATATATGTATTCACCAGGACAAGGGGGGCACACGAGAAGACCAGGAGCAGGTAAAAATGCTACTAGCTTTAACTGATGAATTTACATATGTTAACGCAAGAAATAACAGAAAACACAAGAAAAACAACTGCCTAGATATGGTATTCACAAACAACAGTAATCTAATTGATAATGTAGAAGTATCCCCAACTATGATATCAGACCACAATATCATTGAAATAACAACTAATATAAAGGCAACAGGAAAGGAAAGAACACGCACAACAGAAAGAAGCAAATTCGAAATTTTTAATTTTCACTCCAAAGCTATAAACTGGGAAGATGTGACGTCCAGCATGGAAGTAATAGATTGGAAAACCATTTTCGAGGCCAAGACAACGGAAGAGATGCTAATGACGTTAGAGGAGAAGACGTTAGAAATTGTGGAAAAACATGTTCCAAAGATACAACAAAGAGGAAAGAGAAGCAGGTTCGAAAGACAAAAGAGGGCATTATTCCGAAAGAGAAAAAGGGTGACTGCAAAATTAAGTAATTGTAAAGATAACAACATCAGAAAAATATTAAATGATAAACTACAAAGTATCGATGTCATCATACAGGAACAAATCGAGAAGCATACAGAAAAAGAAGATGACGCTATAGAAGCGATAAAGGTTAACTCAAAGTACTTCTATAATTTCTCAAAAAGAAAGTCGAAAACCAAGCGACTATCGGACCTTTAAAAAATGAGGACAGTGATTTATCTGATGATCTAACAGAAGTATCTGAAATATTAAAAGCTCAGTATGAATCATCTTTCAGTATCCCAAAAACTGACAAATTGATATGCGATAGAAACGCGTTCTTTGAAGAAGAACCACAAGGGGAAAGTATAACGGATTTCGACTTTACGACGGATGATATTACGCAAGCCATAGGGAAACTAAAAACACACTCAGCGGCAGGACCGGATAAATGGAATGCCACACTGATCAAAAACTGCAAGAATGCAATCGCTGAGCCCCTATACTGGATATGGAGACGATCATTAGACACGGAAGAAATACCGGGCATCCTGAAGAGCGCGAACATAGTCCCAATATATAAAGGAGGAGATCGATCCGAGGCCAAAAACTATAGGCCAGTGTCGCTTACATCTCATCTCACTAAAATATTTGAAAGAATAATTAGACAGAAAATCTATGACTTTTTGGAAACTCAGAAAAAATTCAATGATAACCAACACGGGTTTCGATCAGGCAGATCATGCCTATCACAACTAATGGAACACTACAACATTATTATTGATTCACTTGAAAGTAATGAAAACTATGATGTACTATACACAGACTTTGCTAAAGCGTTCGACAAGTGTGACCACGGAATCATAATACAGAAACTGAAATATATGGGAATAACAGGAAAAGTAGGGAAATGGATATATAATTTCCTTAGTGAGCGGAGGCAAGTCGTTACAGTACAAGGAGTATCTTCATCAGAATCAGAGGTCCTCAGCTCAGTACCACAAGGAACAGTATTAGCTCCACTACTCTTCATAATCATGCTAACTGACATAGATGAGGACCAGTGTTGGGCACTAAAGCGTTAATCCGATAACAGTTAATTAAAGAAGTTAACTTTTTTTAACGGACTATTAACGGAAGTTAATTTCCATTTATCGTTATCGGACCAGTTAACTTCCGATAACTCGATATTTAGTCTGTTAAAGTCCGTTAACACGTTAACTGCGAGGAGTCATTCACGGAAGATCACCGCTCCGCGAATGAATTCAAACCGCCATAACTTCAGTTCCCGACATAATAATTATCTGGTAAATTAAAATTTAGTTAATGGTTAGTGGTTAGAAGGGTTTCAAAACATGTAATCAGTACATTTTTTATTAAAAATAAAAAAAAAAGTTATTAAGCAAAAAAGTTGCAAAACTTGATAAAAATACAGTTAAATACCTATTTATTGTTGGATTTTGCATAAATAAACATTTTCTATGGGTTTTAAAGCTTTTTTCCTTGATTTTTTAAAATGTTAGTAAAGAAATAGTTATCGTTAACGGATTATCGTTAACTTCCGTTAACTTTGTAGTAAAATTATCTTATTATCGTTATCGGAGTTAAAAATTGGGGTTAACGGATTATCGTTATCGAAGTTAACTTTTTGGTTAACGGTGCCCACCACTGATGAGGACGTTACCAGAGACAGCACAGTAACATCCTTTGCGGATGACACAAAGATCAGTAGAAAAATAAGAAACCCAGAAAACATAGGATCTCTACAAACCGACATAAACAAAATCTACAAGTGGACTGAAGACAACAATATGAAGTTTAACACCAAGAAATTTCAGCTATTACGGTACGGAAAAAGAGAAGACCTAAAGTCCATGGAATATTATACCCCAAATGGACAGGAAATTCAGAGAAATTCCAGAGCAAAAGATTTAGGGGTTGTAATGACAGATGATGCGAAATTTGAGACACAAAATAAGATAGCAGTAAACAGAGCAAAGAGAATAACGGGACAGATATTGAAAACCTTTAAACGAAGAGATAGGAATGTAATGATTCCTCTACTGAAAACCCTGATAATACCCAAATTGGAATACTGCTCGGTCCTAACATCCCCATATAAAAAAGAAGACATTAGACAGCTGGAGGGGATCCAAAGAAGCTTCACAGCCAAGGTCAATGGGTGAAAAAAACTAAATTACTGGGAAAGGTTACGAGAACTAAACCTATATTCACTGGAAATGAGAAGAGAGAGATACACCATTATTTACACTTGGAAAATAATGGAGAAACTAGTCCCTAATCTTACTCTGAATCCCATAACTCCCCAAACAACGGTGGAAAGTAGAAGCGGTAGACTGTGTCGTATTCCCAAATTGAAGGCGAGACAGGGAACATCCTTAACCCTGAAAGAAAATAGTTTTGTAGTGAGAGGACCAAAACTGTTTAATCAGTTGCCCAAAGACCTAAGAAACACGAAGGGAGTTGCAGTGGAAATCTTCAAAAGAAGACTAGACGCCTGGCTCAGAACAATCCCCGATGAGCCGGGCGTTACTGGCTATGTGAGGTGGAGAGCGCAAGAATCCAACTCACTACTTCACCAGGCCAACTCGAGAGGAGGGGTGACAAGCTTGACCTTCGCGAAATGAGAAATCATCGCGCGGAACCTTTGTAAGGTTGTAAGGTTATTATTATTATTATTATTATTGTATTTAACTTAATTTTATTTAATTTTTGGGGTGTCTTGGGGTTAGGGGGCCGGTACTTAGCACATTGAATTATATGTTATAGTTCCCCCAATTTACACAGAATTTATTTTACGCGGAAGGTTCAGGAACGCATCTACCGCGTAAATCGGGGGATTACTGTAGTACCTAAATCAAGTAAGTAGGCAGCTTGGTAACTTAAAATATTAAATCACTTGAATAGGACATTTTACCAAAAACAAATTTCTAGGCCTAGTTTTAAAACCTAGTCCAGTTTGTAGTCCTAATTAGCCCTAAACTGAATTCAAGAAAAGACATATTCACAGCCTCCAGTACTGAGACCAGAATATAGGAGGGGAAGGATTGGGTTGGGGACCCATCCTTTTTTCGTTCTCCCCACGAAGGGCAACAGTAGCTTCGGACGTGGACGCCGCGCCTACCCGGGTCGCCCACGTAACTGCAGGCAGGCACGTGTGAGTGTGTGAAATATAAGAGGAATAAATGATGAGCAAAAGAGAGAAGAAGTGATGCAGGTGTTACATGGGATGGTGCGAAACTAATATGAAAGGAGGTGAAGAATGTGAATGGAGGGGTATTAATGGGTGGTAGACTCATGAATGCGGTGAAGAGTTTTATGATGGAAGTAGTGCATGTGTAAGAATAAACAAAGAACTGAGTGAATGGTCTGATATACTGTAAGTGTTCGTATGCGTCAAGGATGTGTGATGTCTCCGTGGCTGTTCAGTCTGTTTATGGATGGAGTGATGAGAGAGGTGAAAGTGAGAATGCTTGAAAGAGGAATGAATATGGTGTGTGGTGGGAATAGGTGTGGCCTTTCGAATCTGTTGTAGGCAGATGACGCACTGACGCAGTGCTATTTACTCAGAGAGAATGTGATATGCAAGAGACTGTTGAGAGTTTTGTGGCAATGTGTGAGATAAAATTATTGAAAGTAAATATGAGTAAAAGCACGTTACTGATTCTGGAGAGTGAAGAAAATTCGGACTGTCATGTGATGATGAACGGTGAAATTCTAGAAGTGGTAGTCTTTTAAGTACTTCGGATGTGTTTTGAACAAAAGAGGTACGAGTGCGGATGAAATTACTGTAATAGTAGACTGAATCGAAGGAGAAAGACGGCGGGTGCGCTGAAAACGTTGTGAGGAAGTGGAGACTGGGTAGAGATGCTGCAAGATGTTTATATGAAGGTATGTTAGTACCGACACTTTTGTATGGGTGTGAAACATTGACATGGCATGAAAGGGAGAAGTCAAGGGTACGAGCAGTTGAGATGGATAAATTGAGATGTATGTGTGGCATGTGCCGGACTGATATAGTAAAAAAACTATGTGATTCTAGATAAACATTGTGTGTAGAAATCAGTAGAAGTGAAAATTGAGGAAAATGTCTTAAGGTGGTTTGGACATGCTGAAGGAGTGGAAGATGAAAGAGTTGTGAAAAGAGTGTATAAGAGTGTTTAGAGAAATTCGAAAGAGGAGAGAGGGGGCCGAGAAGAAGGGGAATCGACATGGTGAATGATTGCGTGAGTAAGCGTGGAATTTATCTGAGTGATGCACGAGAAGTGGCTGCAAGTAGGTTGGAATAGAGTAGGTTTGTTAGAGGTATGTAAGTTCAGGATTCTCTCTTTTAGTTTTGACAAAGCCTGGAAGCATCACCACATATGGCGTATGAAACGCCGCAGGTGTGAATTAGCCATGTGAGTGGGTGCCGGTCCACCAGGATGTCAGTATAAATGAATGTATGTGCTTTAGTTTTTAGATTTCCTCCTTTCCTTACCTTTTATATTTTATATCCGGGCATGTCTGCCTTCTCACCCCAACTCATCTGGGAAATGAGATTTTTTTTTATGATGATGATGATGATGAGGGGTTTGCATCATGACGATTATGATGATGTATGCGTCTTGAAAAAAAAAGCTGTAGCACTACTGAGGATCTAAAGTCAAATGCACCTTCCAATCCAGTGTTACGCGTGTGAGCTCATTATTACTTGTGCATAGAGCATTGTAAGTGTATACCTTTTTCATTGATGCTTCGGTTTTTAAGCCTTTTATTAAACTACCTTGCCTGTGAGAAGAATTCTTGTAAACCTGTTCAGTGTCTGTGCATGTAATCAAGTATAAATAAATAAACAAGTAAACATTCAATGACTGTAGTACTCTGAAAATCTAGAAAGTTAAAATATTCTTCAAAGTATAAGATTTAGTTAAATGTTTGTAAATTTAGAACGCTTAGTGTCTTGTACGTAATTCATCTTGATGTTCGTACTTGTTTTACGAACCTCATACTAACCCTATCATCATTTCATTTAAGACCAAAGTGTCTCACTGCTTAGAACTTGCAGAATAAATTGTAACTAGTTAACATAAAAGATTATTTCAATTCCAGAGGGTTAAAGTTTGTTCAGTTAAATCAAGTTTTAAATAAATTTAAAAGAATTAAATTTTCTAGTTTGATTTATTCAAATAATTAAATTAGTTACCTTATACGATAGAGATATCAAAGTTAGCATGAAAAATAAATTTCATTTGGTAAAAAAGTCAATACAGTCTTTCAAAACAGTTGGGACTTGGGCCCATATTAAAAGGGGCATATTAATTCATTAGGACCCAATATCAGTTCATGATTTCCAGGCAAAACTGAAATTCTAAATTCATATCTTCAAGGGCTTATTTCTAGAGATGCAAGTAATTTACAGTTTATAAAAGTCTTCAGTTAACATTTGTTCATCATAGGGATTATATAAGGTGCGAAGACAAAAATCAGGCACAGGGATAAGGTTTTACAATAAATTATATCCGCTCCAATGAAAGGGAATTCTAGAATCACTTCCAAAATAATTGGCCCTGCCTGCATTATCCTTATTTCATTCGTTTTTGCCTCTCCTCGTGTCCCTTTTACAGTCATCTACCTGAACACTGCTTCTTGCACCCACTTCCTGCCATTCCACTACATACTGCTTGCTATTGCAAGCCCTTGTGGTAGTCCTGTTCATCCTGCTTGGAGCTTTTGCACGTGGTCCTTTCTCGATGTCCTATGCATCGCTTGGGAAGAGAATCTTTCGCACGGCTCTGTTTCTTGTCTCCTAGTTTGCGAATTCTTCTTATCTCAGTCCCCCAGCATAGGAAGAAAACTGCCTCTATAACAAAATCCAGGTGGGCTTCCAGTTTTCCCACAATAGTGCAGTCATTTCATGCACTTTAGTTCGTTCTCAACTTCCAATCATACGATTTTCATACTTTGGTTTTATTCTTAAACTCCGAAATATTTAAAATGCGGATCAATGAAAGAAAGCCACCCCCAAACGGGTCGGGGGTGGCTTTCTTTCATTGACACAATTCGGGGGTGGCTTTCTTTCATTGATCTGCAAGTTATTTAGGTAGGTAGGTTATTTATGTTAGATTAGGTTAAGTTGTAATATTTTAGTTATTTTAAATGAAAATTTCATGACTTAACCTTACCAATCATCAAGGGTATACAGTAACAAATAATAAACAATTCCTCATGAAGGTGTTTTTACTTACATTCTTTACTTTAGTGATTTTGGGGGGTGGCATTGTTTACTTAATCATTTTTTAGGGTGGCATTGTTTACTAGAAACTTTTGGGGGTGGCTTTCTTTCATTGATCCTAAAATGCTTTAAAATAAAAAACCAACATAAATATTCAATCTTAAACATTTTCTTATATGTAGTTATTGCGTGTACAACTAAAATTAATGAAATTTAATTATTTTATGCTAGGATATTAATATTTGTTTTTACTTAACAGTTACTTAAATTAATCTGTGTTACTTATACAATGGTCATTATTGTAGATTTCGTAAATTTTGAGGTTGTTATTGTAGTTCTTAATATACTTAATATATTAGTTCTTAATATACTAGTTATTATTATTAATATATCTTCGTTAATTCAAATTATATCCATACTAGGATTTTCATTCATGTTAGATATTACCGTTTTTTATATATAGTATATACTTTCCTCTTAAATCAAAAGTAATATCTAAACTAAATGCAACAACCAATGGATCACACCAGCACTCATTGTGAGTGTTAAACGCAAGCATACACACTTTGAACTATGGAAAACTGATATTATTACCGAACAGGCATACAAAAATTACTGTAACAGACTTAATGCAGTCATTAAAAAAGCAAAAGCGGATCATTATTGTTCAAAAATTGATGAACATAAATCCAATCCAAAAAGGCTATGGAACACTCTGAAAGAGTTAATCAACACAAAGAAAGTTAAAACAAATCCCTTGTTCCCCCCTCACACAAGGGGAAAATTCTTAGTGACCCCAAAGACATAGCCAATTTATTAAATAACTTCTTTGCAAATATCGGCTCCAATACTGCAGCCTCGATCCAAATTATAGATCACTCACTATCGGCAATACACACAACAATCAAATCAAAACTCATTTTTCTTTGATCCAATCATACCGTACAATATCTTCTTCTTCTTCCGCAGCTTATTATCCCATCTTTACATGGGGTCGCTGTTTTTGGTTCGTCTTCTCCACTCTCCTCTGTCGTATATCACGTCTTCCTCCAAGTCCTTCTCCCTGATGTCCGCCACCACACAGTCCCTCCATCTCGTCTTCGGTCTTCCTCTTCTTCTCCGTCCCGGCAACTCCATCTCCAGCACTCTGCGCCCCACATACTCCTCCTCTCTTCTGACGTGTCCATACCACCTCAGCCTGGCCTCCTGCACCTTCTTAGATGCTTCCGCCACCTTCACTGTCCCTCTTATATGCTCATTTCTGACCCTATCCCTCCTCGTCACTCCACACATCCATCTCAACATCTTCATTTCAGCCACATCGATTTTTCTTTCATTGCTCTTCTTCATTGGCACAGTCTCCATTCCATACAACATTGCCGGCCTCACCACTGTTTTGAATACCTTTCCCTTCAGTTTCACTGGGACCCTCTTATCACAGAGCACCCCTGATACGTCTCTCCAGTTCTTCACACCCGACTGTATTCTACAGTTTATCTCTCTCTCTGCTCCCCCCTCTGCATCCACTGTTGACCCCAAGTATTTAAAATACTCCACCGTCTTAACACGCTCTCCACTCAATGTCACTTCCCCTCCTCGGTCCTGCTGCACATCACATCTCATATATTCGGTCTTCTTTCGGCTAATTCTCATCCCCCTACTTTCCAACGCCTCTCTCTCCAATTTTCTAACTGCTGCTTCACCTCCTCTTTCGTCTCCCCACTCAACACAACATCGTCTGCATACATCATGCACCACGGCGCCTCCCCTCTAATCCTGTCCGTCAACACATCGAATACCACATTGAAAAGGAAGGGGCTCAAAGCTGATCCTTGGTGCAGACCAACTTCCACCCCAAAGCTCTCTGACACACCCACGCTACTCCTCACCTTAGTTGTTACTCCCCTGTACATCCCCTTGATCAGTTTAACATACTTCTCCGGTACCATCTTTTCCCTTAAGCATCTCCAAACTTCCTGCCGTGGTATCCTATCATATGCCTTCTCCAAGTCAATAAAAACCATGTGCAAAGCCTTCTGCCCTCTCTGTACCTCTCTGCCAACTGTTTCAATGCAAAAACTGCATCTGTCGTTCTCCTTCCCGGCATAAATCCAAACTGTTCCACTGACACTTCCGCTTCGTCTCTCAACCTACTCTCCACTATTCGCTCCCATATCTTCATTGTATGTGATATTAGCTTGATCCCTCTATAATTCGTGCAATCTTGTACATCTCCCTTCTCTTTGAATATAGGCACTATGATGCTGGTCCGCCACTCATCCGGAATCACCTCCTGGTCAAACAACTTCTGCATTAGATCCCACACCAGATCCACCCCCTCATCTCCCAGTGCCTTCCATGCCTCGGCTGGTATCTCGTCTGGGCCAGTCGCTTTGTTATTTTTCATCCTATTCAGAGCACGACTCACTTCCATCCTCCCCACTTGTTCTGTCATAGCTACATTTGGTAATCCATCCTCATAGAAAGATCTTGGGTTTCTTTATTTAATAATTCCTCAAAATATTCCTTCCATCTATCCTTTATCTCTTCATCTCTTTGCAGCACCGCCCCCTCCCTTCCCTTAATTTGTTTTACCTGTGTAAAGTCTTTTGTCGCTCTATTTCTGCTCTTAGCCAATCTGTATATCTTCTTTTGTCCTTCACGATCCTCTAAATCCTCATACATCTGCCGATATGCCTCCGCCTTTGCTCTCGCCACTGCTCTCTTTGCCTGTTTCTTTGCTTCTTTATATACCACCTTACACTCTTCACTCCTCGATTCTTCCCATAACTTCTTAGTTTCTCTCTTACTTCGTAGTGCTCTTTGGATCTCATCACTCCACCACCATCCTTCCTTATCTTCCCACACTTTACCTGATGTTTCCCCCAATATGTCTCTACCTGCCGTTCTCATGACATTCGCATTATGTACCCACTAATCCTGTACATTCTGTTCATCAACATGGATTTCACTCAACACTCTCTCTCTAAATTCCTGTTTCTTCCCCTCCTCTCTCAGTTTGTACCACCTAATTCTCCTCACTGTTGTTCCTCGGGTCTTTCTTCCTTTTTTCAACATCACATCCATGACTACCAACCGGTGTTGTGGCGTCACATGGTCTCCTGGAATAACTTTGCAGTCCCTCACCTCGGCCAATTGCGCCCTCCTATACAGTATGAAATCAATTTGCGATGTTCTGCCTCCACTCTTGTACGTAATAACATGCTCCTCCCTCTTTCTGTAAAACGTATTTACAATCGCTAGATCAAACGATACAGCCATATCCAACACTCTCTCACCGTCCACGTTTGCCTCTCCATAGCCATGACCACCGTGCACTCTGACCACTCCATCGTTATGATCACCAACGTGTCCATTCATATCCCCGCCCAAACACCACTCGTTCGTCCTCGGCAATACTCTCCATTTCTTCCTCAATAACCTCCAGAATGCTTCCTTACGTCGTCCGGACATCCACTTTTGGTGCGTATGCACTGATTATATGAGTACATGTTCCCCATAATTCATTCTCAAAGTCACCAGTCTATCTCCTCTTCGCCTTACCACTACGCTATCCTTCAATTCTTCGCCAATACAATACCCACACCATTCCTTCCCTCAACCGACGCCCCACTGTAGAACAATTTATATCCCTCACTCAGTTCTCTTGCTTTGTTCCCCTTCCCTTTCATAAGCCGGGGCCAATAGACAAGACAATACGAAAATTGGTGAACAAATTTAAACGAACGGGATCTGTAAATGATGAAGCAAGATCAGGACGACCGTGTATGTCAGATCTTACCGTGAATGCAGTACGCGGAATTATCACTGAGGAGCTACGTACGTCCGTACAATATCTCTCTAGCAATAAAAAATCTGAAAAAAAAAAAAAAAAAATTTAAAGATTCTGACATCAGTACAATCCCGGTAAAAATATACAAATTACTAACGGATGAAATTGCAATACCATTTAGTAAGCTAATGAATGAATCGGTAACGCTAGGTATATTCCCTGACAGTCTAAACTCTAAAAGAAGCCAGAGTATGCCCTGTATTTAAGTTGGGAAACCCAAACACTCGTCCAATTATCGCCCCATTTCCGTATTGTCAACTTTAAGTAAAATATTTGAAAAAATTGTGTACAATAAACTTACTAAATTCTTAATCAAATTCGACATTTTAACTAAAACACAGTTTGGGTTTAAAGGTAAACATACAACCGAAGATACCATAAACATGCTATTAGAAAATATGTATCAGAACTTAAACAGCAAAATACACACTGCCTTCATCTTCCTTGACTTGTCAAAAACATTTGATGCAGTTTTGCACAAAATCTTATTGAATAAATTTCACATATATGAACTAAGAGGAAGTATTTTCGACTAGTTTAAATCATATCTGGCAAATCGCCATCAGTACATCAGATTAAGAGACAATTTATCCTAATTTCAAGTATAGAATATCCATTCCAACTCTGACAATATATTAATGAATTAGACTTTAGATATTATTTAGACATTTACAGTCCCGTAGCCAGGACTTCCCAAGTGTGTGTGTGTGGGGGGGGGGGAGAATATCACGACTTAACCTAACCAATCGTCAAGGGCGTACAGTTGACCTAACCGTGCATTCATTTTAATTTATTATTATATTTGGTACTGTAAAACAAAAAACAAGAATACATGGGAGCCCTGATCTTCAAGTGATCCAAAAAATGCGTGTTTATTTATTAAACGATGTTATACAGGGTGTACATAAAGTCAGGATCTATTTTTGTGAAATAATTATTTTTTTCTATTTTTCTTTTCAGAAGCCCTTAGAATGAATACAGAAGAGCGTGTGGCAATAGTAATTTGGCGAATCGAGGGAAAGAAATACAATGACATCAGAGAGAAGTTTAGAAGGAGATTTCATAAGCCGGGGCCAATAGACAAGACAATACGAAAATTGGTGAACAAATTTAAACGAACGGGATCTGTAAATGATGAAGCAAGATCAGGACGACCGTGTATGTCAGATCTTACTGTGAATGCAGTACGCGGAATTATCACTGAGGAGCCACGTACGTCCGTTCGTGCTGCATCACACAGACTCGGCCTCCCGACGTCATCTGTGCACAAAATTCTGAAAGTTAATTTGCAGAAGAAAAGCTATCATTTGCAGGTTTTACATGATTTACATGAGGAAGATTTCCCTCGACGAAGTGCTGTGTGTGCTGATCTCGTAGAACAAATCTGGAGTGATAATTTAATGGACAACATTCTCTTAGTAATGAAGCCACTTTCCATACGTGTGGAAAAGTAAATCGCCATAACTGTCGAATTTGGGCAGATGAAAGACCGAATGATTTCGTCCAAAATTGGGAAAGAGACTCACCTAAAGTTAATGTCTGGATGGGTTTAACAAAATCTAAGGTTTATGGTCCTTTTTTCTTTGCTGAAGCTACAGTTACGGGGCTTATTTATCTGGACATGTTGCAGCAATTCCTTGAACCTCAGCTGATTGGGGATAGGATTGTTAGTACCGTCGTCTATCAACATGATGGTGCTCCTTGTCACTATGCCACAATTGTTCAGGATTATCTAAATGAACGTTTTCCAAATCGCTGGATCGGACGCGGAAGCAACAGACCTTGGCCAGCGAGATCACCAGATTTAACCCCTTTAGATTTCTTTGCATGGGGCTTTATCAAATCGCACGTCTATCAGACGAAGATTACGAGTCTTGA